>JAOZGT010000013.1:4096365-4243527 GCA_035578325.1 Coelinius sp. EB29 | reverse complement strand
ATCAACGCAGAGTACTGTTCAGCCAATGTCTCTCGTGGATGGATGACCCATTTTTTTATTTAATGGTAGAATCCGATCAAATTCAAGTCCTTTTCTGTTCAAAAATATCAGTCATTGATGATAATTCAAATGTCAATTGATTTTATGAGAAAAATGTCAAAAGATATTTCTGACATTTTCTCTAAAAATCTCTAATTTGAAGAAAAAAAACCATGGAGAGTAATAAAATAAAACACTTGTTCGTTTCCTCCTTTTCTTCATACACACAAGAATGAAAAAAAATAATCATCAACCAAGTAGAGAAGTGAAAAAAGTTTCTGAAGCAAGGTGAACAAGCTCTAAAACTTTCCTCAAATTTAATATTTGCCTCAGTCAGTTCTTCTTTCGTTATTTAAAAGTTATAAGTTATAAGAGCGGCCATTAAGTCCGTTAGGCATAGCGAAGAGGTATAAGGTTGGCAAGGGCCACGGAAATACTCTCCACTGCATTCCATTCTTAAAATCCCCTCTCTTCATTCTTTTCAATGTTCCTTTCTATGCTGCGACGGTGAAAGAAGAGAAAAAAAAATTAAAGAAATACGTAAAACCTGTCTCTGCTTGTTTAAACCTGCATTCTTTATATTGAATATCAGGGGAATTAACTGAATTCATAGAGAGCTGAAAACATTTTTTTTTCTCTGCAAAAAAATACGAGAAATTATTCTTCATTTTTCACATTTCGGATGGATTTAGTTTTCTTTCATCCCAAAGTTCACTATTTTTCAAAGGAAGAAATAGGCGCGTGCGTGATGTCGACATTTGGTATTTATTTGAGTGAATCGAGGGGGTGGTACAGAGGTTGTTCATGTGGTTTAGTGACATCCTAGTGATTAATGAGGCGTTCTATTTTCAGTCTTGAAGAAAATGACACAAATACACGGAGAAGATATTCATGAGAATTTTTTTCTTTTTTTTCGTAAAATCATGATTACAATTACTTTGTCTCATCGTGATGAAATAGCGGAATGATTGAATTTCCCATGGGCAAATAGAGGGGCTTGGGCGTTTAAACTGCATTAGAAGTTGAGAGTGTAAATGATGTTATACTCCTGGCACTGGTATACTCAACGCGTATATAAGTATACATTAGCGTTGATTTTACACGTGCATTCACTCGGTGGATATGTATATTTACACTGGGATTATATTTCAAACCTTTCCCTCCACTGTTATCATACGGATGCTTGCATATCATTCGTCTGGTTTCTACCTTTCCACGTCGATGGAATTCTTTCTGTTTATGGAATGTAACAAAGAGTTGAATATTTTTCATCAATTCTTTTCTGAGAATATCTCAAATCTTTTGCTAAAATCTACTCTCCTAAAATATGCCTGAAGAAGAAAGGTAAAGAGCTGGATGATAGGTAATCTGATCAGACCAATGACGAGGGCTTCCTAAACGATATTCCTGTATCCATCAATATTCAGACGAGTCACAGGATCCCTTTGACACGCATCACAGGACAAAATTAGTATGTCTACTATTTTTGGGAGATATTGGCCCTTGACAGGAGCCGAAACTACCTGATTCTAAAGAATCTCAGAACTCAAGATTATCAGATTTCTTGATGATGTCATAGTTTTCACTTGGTACCTCCAACATCATCAACTTATCAAGCGAAAACTGCAGAACAAGTTATATGTTTGAACTTGTCATCAACACCTTTTGGTCTTTCTCATAGCGAACAACTTCCGTAACAGCTTCTTTATATGCCAAACTCATAAAAATAATATTTTACACCAAAAAGCAAATAATCCAAGATATTTTGTTTGATGATCATAATAATCTGAAAGAAGAAAAATTAACCGAGGAATTTTTGTTCCATGTGGTAATTAGAGGATCAAAGAATTTTATGAAGAGTATTTAAAAAGTTTATTCTGTCGTCATCATGTTTTTAACAACATTATGAGAACATCTTGAGTCAGTCACTAATGAGACCGGCGGTCAAACGACCTCTCGACAGAATAAAGAATAAAAGGAACTCATATTTATGTGAGAATTTTGAAACTTGTTCGGTGTATGCTCAGTATTCTCCTAATGATTCTTGGCGGTTTGGTTTTGTTGCAATGATGATTATACTACTAATCGCTGAAGACCTGAAAAGTCATGGTAGAGATTGCCGATCGTTAATCATTCACATTCTCGTGAGTATATCTTCTCATCTTGTCTCATTCTTTCTCGTTGTAATTCTTGGCTTTCATGGGTGGCATCAGCAAATTTTAAAAAAGAAACTTGGGAGAGATATTTTTGGAATCATCATCTTGAGTTAATTATTGATATGAGATTAGGAATTTTTGGCTAATTGAATAAATTTTAAAAACTTGTTTTTACGAAATTTAATGGATTTTAAAAACTTTCGGGGTAAAATGGGTTTTTTTTCTTCAATTTGGATTGAATTTCTTAAAAAAAAAAAAAAAAAAAAAAAAAAAAAATAGCTGTGTTCTGAATGAAGAACAAACTACTGGATTTTGTGAAAAATAAATCACTGAGTACACATTCACGGATGAAAAACTAATGAAACCCTCTGGAATTGTTGAATGGGCCCACCGACGGAGGAGTGATACTTCTGGTGAATTCCAATCCCCCATTCTCCTCGATTTTACGGCGAAAAGTGAAAAGAAAAAGAAAAAAATGTCAATTGATAATTTACTCGTAAAATTAAATACGCATAACGCATTGAAAATTGTTAAAAGTTAAAAAAGGTCGAGCATGAAAATCCACTGGCATGGACAGGTATAATTAGCGTGAAGCCCACCTGGACTGTTGTAATAATCAACCATTTGAGGAACTGTAGTTTTTTTTACAGAATCTACTGCTGCTGTTTTATTTATTAAAATCCTCTATTTTTTCAATTATGATATAAACATTAAATTTTTCCATTTGTTATAAATAATTTTACAGTTGAAACAATGTTTACGGAATAATTTTCAAGTCTCTGAATTGAATCACCTCGTATTTCGTTTAAGATACCCATGATGTACCCAACGGTTGAACAAACAAACAAATAAAGGGGGTCTGTTAAGTTGACAATACTCTTTGGCTGAGTTTAGAAATTCAACTCATTCTGGAAGTCGAATGGAGTTGTTTGCCCTGGGAGGGGAGACGGTTTGTATAGAAACCGAATGTGAGTCACGACGACTCAAGTAACATTACTAAAACCCATCTCGTCTACTTGTTTCAGGGCTGGGATTAGTCAAATGCTACTCAACTTGTAAATTTTCAACAGCTTCCATTTTTAGAATAAAAATATGAAAGAGACTTCATTGATAAAAACTGGATAATTGGTCAATTTTTTTATTGATAGCTCTGAATCCAGAGGAGATAGCGAAATTTTAAAGAGGACCTTTTTTGTAGAGGAGAATGAGAGCTAAAATAAGAGATCTTGGTGAAAATTTTGCTAGGTTCAGTAGATTCCGAGATATTGATGAATCATCAAGGATTTTTCAAAGAATCCTCTGAGGATAAAGAGAACATTGCCTGCTCTCTTTTTTACGCTCGTTGCGGTGCCCTCTTACATCCGCGAATCCCTTTCAGTTGGACGCGCGCAAACCAAAGAGACCGATTGGTTATACCATGTATTCCATTTACATGCACTCGACCGCATGCTCATTTCATTTTATTCCCCTTTTTGCTCGTATCATCTTTTTTTTCTCACCACCCTCTTCAATTCAGTCGAATTTTTTTGAATTCAACGGGTCCAGACTGATTGTGATGATTTATTTATCAAAGGTCTTTACCAAAATTATTAGCTATTTTAATAATATTTGATTAAATCTGTCATTTCCACGTGTCACTCAATCATGACAGTTTGAATAGACTATTTTGATTCATCAATATTAATTAAACAAACAATATAAATATAATTAATTAATTTTTTTCAATTTCCCTCTGCCAATCTGTTATTGAAGCTGAGTCGGTCCGTTTTACCCTCCTCACCCCTCGTGTCTCATTCTGTTGATTGATCAATCCAGCTACGGTGTAACGCAATGCACTGGGATATTGATTGGGTGAAGCCACATGAATTCTCGATGGGGTAAAAAATTTTTTTGAATCGTTGACAGTTTACTAAATTCAGAATTTTAAAAATTTTCCTCATATCTCGAAAACGCGTGTTTTTGGGAAAAAATGTCAAGAGACATTTTTTGTTCAAAATTTTTTCAGCTACAAAAAATGTCTCTTGACATTTTCTTGTGAAATCACTCAGTTTCGAGATAATTAAATATTCAGATGAAATTGTTAATCAATTGACTTTCGTAATTTATTCATTTGATTCATTGATTGAATTAATCATGATGCTCTAAAAATTCTTATGAGTACTCACATGATATCGGATCCTTGGGTATATCACTGGATGGAAATCCTTGTGCCTCGAAGTAAGGTCTCACCGCGTCACAATTTATTCTCCCGTCAGCTGCGGTATACGCGAGCCAACAAAATCCAAAAGTCACCCACAACAAAGATATTGCACTCATGATTCTATTGATTACTCTTTACAAATAATCGATTATTCAAAATTATTATCTCCGTTCCATTCACAACTTCACAAACACACAAACACCGTATTTTATCAAAAGTAAATAAAAATTCATGAACCGACACATGAAGATTATGTGAAAGGACCCAATTAATGATCAATGGAGTTTATTACACGCGAATTGATGAATTAAAACGAGAAGAATTATGAAATAACACCGGAACAAGGAGGTGAGAGTCCCGGTGTTCGAAATTAATCGACCCTCCTTCCACGGCCGAACGAGTCGCACTGAACATGTCCTTTGAAATATTTGAGTAAATCAGCGCAGTGCGCATGCCCCTGACAGACTCCCGCCTCTCGATTTATGTTGCACTGCGTACCCTGCGGACAATATGAGAAATATTGTATCTTTTTTTTTCATTTTTCATTTTTGATAATTTGAGATTGGCAAAGTGGAATCAAAGAGGATAGATAGTCTATCCTCTTTGGTAGAATTTAGAATTTTTTCAGCCATTTTTGAGGTTTTTTTGGGAGGTTTAAAATGGGATGATATAAATTTTTGGCAGTCGTTGTTATCGATAGAGTAGATACCCACTTTGGTGGAGAACAGTCGGTAATTACTCATGAATGGGCAAATCATCGGGAGAGAATTTTTTTTTTTAATTAGAGAGGATTTAAAAAGAAAACAAAAATCAATCTCTCGTATAAATAACATGTATTTATAATTGATCTAAAAATGATAAAAATTAATAATCTACATTATAATATATATATTCTTTTCATTTACTTATTTGTACAATAATGAGAGGGAGAAAAAATTAAGGGAAACAAAAAAATCTAAAACACGAAACACGTGTTTCAATTTCATGATTAATAAATTTTCATTGTGGTGTGAAAAAATACATAGAAAAAGTTGAAATATAGGTAAGAGTTTAATAAAGACTCTTTGAACACTTTGGCCCTAAGTTGAACCAATTTTCTTCCTTTTTCTCTCAGATTCAGTTTTTTTTACTACAATTACAATTTCTTTTTATTTTTTTGAGACAATAAACAGTCTGAACACAATTTTATCGAACACACAATTGTCATAGAATATTTTGTCATATTGAATACTTGGCAAGCGTTTCGGTTCTAAAAAAAATATATATATATATTATATTTTGGCAGTGTGAGAAATTTAAATCTCGTGGCACATGAGTTTATGCAATTAATTCCATGAGTATTGTCCCATTATTGTTTCATCAGAGTTTTGAACAAATTTTATTATTTTACACTGTCACAACAATGTGAACTCTGAATGTTAGAGGTTTTTCCCAAATTTCATTCTCAGCTGTTATTCCATTGACTGGTCTACCATGTATAACAACTTTAAATTCACCAATTTTCTTCAATTGATGCCGAAAATGAAGTGCCCATATTCCACCTTTATCCATTGAAATTTCAAAATGATTGGCTTTGTTGCCTTTAACTATTGTGTACTCCATTTTTTCATTCTGGAAGTAGGAAAAATTGATTTAGTCATAATTTTTCAAATTATATTCTTTGAAACAATACCTTGAGCGCTGGTTGCAATTTGATAATTCGCATTTTATGTTTTGTCTGTTTGAGATTTATCTTCATAACGTATTCTTCTCCATGATAATGTCTCCTTCCCTTTCTAGTCACAGATTTTTTCATAAATTGTCCAAATTTTTTGCTACTCAATGACAAATGCTTGAGACTCATTGTGTGATTGGCGTGACGTATTTTCGTTCCTCTTCTGTGCCTCTCCTTTCCATTGATCTATTGATCATGAGAATTGAATTATTATTTGTCTGAAGATCGTGTGATGAGCTTGAAGATACTCACTTTGCAGGAGAAACAACCCTCCGTAGAGATGATTTTATCATCAGCTGGAGGTATATGATAGGGATCTGGATTTATAACAAAAGTTGGAACATTTCCGATATCGTCTTTGTAGCCTCCTTGAGCCATTGGATTTATCGTTGATAGACAATGGCCCTGAAAGATATTTTACAATTAAATATTTACAATCAAGAAGATTTCAAAGAGTACAATATATGATCAAACACCTGTCCAATCCTTTGATATCCATTCGGGCATCCACAGAGGAATCCATTGGAACCACTTGCTACACATCCAAAAGCACATGGGCTTCCCATGCATCCAGGACTCACCTTCAACATCAAAATCATCATCACAATTTTCGTCATACATCATTAGAAATTGATAAAAATACCTGAACACAATTCTGCCGATTCTTATCAAATTGATGTCCATCGGGACACCCACATTTATAGCTTCCCAATGTATTGATACAATTGCTCTCACCGCATGGTGAACTATTACACTCATTCTCATCTATACACTGATTGTAGTAGAGATGCTGGACAAATCCATCTGGGCATCCGCAGCGATATGTTCCCATAAAGTTCTGTGCGATATGAAGAAATAGATTTGAATGTTTTCTGAGGCATGAAAGTAGAAAAAGTAATGGAGTTTTATGAAAATACCTGACATCCATGCTCGCAAGTTCCATCCTCACTGCATTCATTATTATCAGTACAAAACTTTCCATTGTGATCAAGTTTGAATCCTCTCGGACATATACATCTGAAGCTTCCAAGTGTATTAATGCAAGTACCAGGTTTTGGGCATGTACCATGCTGTTCACATTCATTTATATCATGACAAGCATCTCCATGCTGTGTGTATCCATCTCTGCAGGCACACGTGTAGCTTCCCTCAGTATTGATACACATCTGCTGACATAAATGATTTCCCGTTGCACACTCATCAAGATCTCTACATCCAACCCCATCAGAATTGAGGATAAATCCAACGGGACAGGAACATGTGAAGCTTCCTTCTGTATTCTGACAGCTAAATTTACACGGACTTGGTGTCAATTCACACTCATTAATATCATGACACTGTATCCCAGATTTGTCAGCCCTGTATCCTTTGTTACATATGCACCTGAATGATCCAAGTGTATTGATACAAATACCATTTCTACACAAATCTGGAATGGCTCGACACTCATCGATATCTTGACCATCGAGGGAGAATCCTTTGTCCAGACAAAGTTCATTATAATTATCAGAATCTCTGGATGGACAGAGTTCACAGTGAGTGCCCCAAGCAGCTCCCATAGTACAACAACAGTCAGCTTTGGTGACAGTTCTCAGTTCTGATGTTTTAGCTGTGCATCGTCCACTCGTTGTCCTAAGGAAACAATAACCAACCCTTCTGTCAATGCAAGATTTGCCGTCTTGACTTGTTACAAAACCATCGTAACACCTACACTGATAGCTTCCTTCAAGATTAATGCATCTTCCATTTCTGCATAATCCAGAGTTTACAGAACACTCATCAACGTCTTTACACTCATCAGTCATACCAATTTGTTGATATCCAGGTGGACAAATGCACATGAAACTACCGATGAGATTCTTACACTGGAATTTGCAATTGTTTGCTGGAGTTGAACACTCATCAACATCGATGCAGTGTCGTCCATCAGCAGCTAGGACATATCCATAAGGACAGATACACCTGAATGATCCAGGTGTATTGTGACACCTGAATGCACACTGATTACCCATCTCTAGACACTCATTAACATCTTCACACACTTGATTGGAACCCGGAGCGAAACCATTGCTGCAGGAACACTCGAAGCTACCTTCGACATTGGAACATGTACCGTTTCCACAGATATTCTGATTGTGAATACATTCATTCTGATCAACGCACTTTCTACCAGTTTCGTCCAAAGTATAACCAGGCGGACATTCACACCTGAATGATCCATCAGTATTGATGCAATCTCCTCCATGACAAATATCTTGCATAAAGAGGCACTCATTGAGATCAACTCCAGTATCATCTCTGCCTGGACCTTCTGGACATAAACTCTTAAACTCATCAGTTCCTTCCCTAGGACACATTTCGCAATTTCTTCCCCAACCCTTTCCCATTGTACAGCAACAGTGCTTCTTAGTCATGCCTCCTTGTCTAGGTACTAGACACTGACCCCTTCTCATTTTATCATAACACTGCTCCTCTCTGATATCAATACACGTCATTGAATTCCATTTATCACTGAGTTTGTAACCAACTGGGCATTCACAAATCACACCACCCTCTGTATTGATGCACTTGCCATTTTCACATATGTTGCGTGTGTCAATGCACTCATCAACATCAATACATTTCTTCTTACTGGTATCCAATTCATATCCTGGTGGACAGCTGCAGATGTACGAACCCATAAGATTCTGACATTTTCCAGGGAATGGACAGAGTCCTGGAATTTCTATGCACTCATCAATATCTCTGCAGTGTTGTCCATCCTGTGCCAGAATATAACCATCTGCACATTCACAGATGAAGGAACCAATGACATTCTTACATCTACCATTTCTACATAGGAAGGGCATCACTCTGCACTCATCAATATCTGCGCAATCATTATTGGGACTCAGTTTGAAGCCTTCGTAGCACTGACACTTGTAGGATCCCAGAGTATTGATGCACGTGCCGTTATTACATATGTTTAAATTTCGTTGACATTCGTCAATATCAACGCAAGAGGCACGATCTCGTGTCAAGGCGAAACCTAGATGACAAACACACTGAAAGCTACCTTGAAGATTATTGCATATTCCATTGGTGCAAATTCCTGGTTTCTCGAAGCATTCGTCAATGTCTACACAACTGCGTTGACTTATGCCGAGTTTGTAACCAGCTGGGCAACGACATTCAAATGTTGCCTGCAAATTGATACACTGGGCATTACCAGAGCATGGGTTTGGTGTCTGCTGGCACTCATTTTCATCAATACACTGATGTGAATCTTCATCGTAAACATATCCAATATCGCATTGACATTCAAAGCTACCAGGTGTATTGATACATCTTCCATGTGTGCACATTGTTGGCATCAATGAACATTCATCAATTTCTTCAGTATGATTGGTGATGGGATTCATAATTTGACCAGGTACCATGCCGCAAAGAATCTCATGTTCACGGGTACGTTCACCAGGACATCGTTCACAGGGTGTACCCCACGCTGCACCCATCGAACAGCAGCACAGCATTTTTGTCTGTGGATGAATCATTGAATGACTGCATTCACCGTCTTCATACTTCATGTAGCATAATTCCTTTCTCATGTCAACACACTCTTTGCCACCTGGCATCGACATATACCCCTCCGGGCACTCGCAATGGTACTTTCCTTGATCATTGATGCAGTAACCAATGCCACATATTTGAGGATGTAGATCGCACTCATTGATATCAATGCAACTGGTCTTAGTTTCATCGAGGATAAATCCTTCATTGCATGAGCACATGAAACTACCAAATGTATTGGTGCAGTGGCCATTCTGACAGAGATTCTCATGCTCTTCACACTCGTTTATGTCCTCGAGAATGACTGTGACACGATTGGGACGATATCCTGGTCCACCTGGACACAGCTTTTCAAACTCTGTGCTACCAACTTTTGGACAACTTTCACAACGAGTACCCCAGGCATCACCAATGCTGCAGCAACAGGTAGCTTTGGTCACTGATGACGACATGTCAAAGATACACTGTGGTCGCCTGGTACCATGTTCTTCACCAGTGAAACACAAGGATTCTCGTCTGTCGACACATGCATTACCAGCCTCCACAAGTTCATGATTTATTGGACACTCGCACCTATATGTCCCCTGTGTATTAACACACCTACCATACTGACAAGCCTGTGGACTCTCGCACTCATCGATATCTGTGCAATTACCACCAGATCCATCCAGCTTGTAGCCATCATCACACTCACACCTAAACATACCGAAAATATTCTCACATTTTCCATAAACGCATAGATTCCTAAACATGTCACACTCATTGATATCGATACAAGCTTGCTCATTGTTTTCATCAGGATGCATGAAGCCCATTTCACACTCACACCTGAATGATCCAGGATAATTGAGACAGTGTCCATTCTCACATAGAGTTGGATCATTGGTACACTCGTCAATGTCTCTGCATGTTGATCCATCACCCCTGAAACCAGCATCACAGACACATTTGAAGGAGCCTTCGGTATTGATGCACTGAGCATTCATATCACATCCTCCATTATTGACCAAACATTCATTGATATCCCTGCACTCAATACCATTCCCAGTGAATCCATTGTGACAAGTACATTCATAAGAACCTTGTGTATTATGACAAGCGGCAAATTCACTGCAAGAGTGATCATTGAGAAGACATTCATCATCATCAGTGCAGTCCTGTCCTGAATCTGGTTTCACAGAATATCCTTCTTCACATCGGCAATCAAATGAACCAATAGTATTTCTACATTCACCATAACCACATATTCGCGGCTGTGTCACACACTCGTCAATATCGATACACGAAGTACCATCATTACCTGGCAGAAGACCATGAGTACATTGACAGCTATATGTACTTGGTAGATTTGTACATTTACCCCCATTACAAATTCTCGGATTATCCTTGCACTCATCAACATCCGAGCAACTTCTACCGTCTAAATTCAGAGCAAGTCCTGGTCCACAAGAGCATGCAAAACTACCAGGTGTATTTGTACATATATCTTCACATCTACCATTGTTAACAGCACACTCATTGATATCCTCACAATGAGACTTTAGACCAGTCTGTCTGAATCCATCATCGCAGATGCACTGATACGTTCCCATCATATTCTCACATACTCCATTAGAACAAATGCCACTTGTTCTCGAGCATTCATCAATGTCCTTACACGATTCTTTATCAGAACTCAATTCGTGTCCGGGTGGACAAAGACACTTGTATCCACCCTCAATATTTCTGCAAGTACCTCCCCTGCACAATCCCGGACTCTCCTCACACTCATTGATATCCATACAAACCTTCATGATATCACTCCCCTTATATCCCTCATCACACTCACACTGAAATGTACCTGGTGTATTGACACAAGTACCATTACCACAAACTCCGTGCATAATTTCACACTCATCTATATCATTACACTTGATACCATTCTCATCAAGTGCATATCCCTGATTACACCAACAACTGTAGCTTCCCACTGTATTCTTACATCTTCCATTGTGACACATACCCGGAAATTCAATGCACTCATTGATATCAACTTTATCCGTAAACCCATCACCCTTAGGACACAATTCTGTATGAAATTGTGTACCAGGTTTTGGGCATAATTCACACTTGTCATTGCCCCAAGCTCGACCGACTGAACAGCAACAGATACTCTTTGAAAATTGTCCTTCAATTGAATTGCTACACTGACCATGACGATAATCCATGAAACAGGTTTCTTTTCTCGTATCAATGCACGTTGTATGTATTGCATCGAGTGTAAGACCAGGTGGACATTCGCATCTGTATGAACCATCAGTATTAACACACGTACCTCCACCCTTGCAGATACCTGTGTTGAGCTCGCATTCATTGATATCAGCACAAGCTTTTCCATCAACTTTGGCGTATCCCTTTGAACACTCACAGAGTGAATAGTCACATGTCTCACAGGGACTGCCCCATGCAACACCAACGGAACAACAGCATTCTGATTTAAGAGCTAAACGTGGAAAATTATTCTCACATCTTCCATCAATGATTTTTATCCAACATGTACCACGTCGATTATCCATGCATATGTGGCCTGTATTATCCAGAATATAACCATTCGAACATTCACACTGATATGATCCTTTGGTATTGATGCATATACCATTGATACACACCTCAGCACCAAGTTCATCACACTCATCAATGTCTTCGCACATCTGATTGGCGCTGTTGAATCTAGTACCAGTTGGACATACACATTGAAAACTACCTGGAGCATTTCGACACTGTCCACCGCTGCACAGCGAGTGCTCAAGCTCACACTCATTGATATCACTGCAAATTTTTCCAGTCGAGTCCAATTCATAACCACTGTCGCAAATACAGCGATATGTACCCATAAGATTTTCACAGCCTCCGTTGATACAGATATTTGGATTTTGGGCGCATTCATTTATATCATCACCGTTGTACGTCATTCCAGCTCCATGAGGACAGAGTCCTTCAAATTCTGGAGTATTTGGTGTTGGACATCTTTGACAACTGCTTCCCCATCCCAATGGCTGCCCCAATATTATTGTGCAACAGCAACAGCTGGATTTCGTAACTGCTGTTGATGTTGGATTTGAACATTGTCCGTCTCTGTACTGCGAGTAACACAAGTCTCGTCTTGTGTCCAGGCAGGATCTGCCGTCAGGGCCTAGATCGAAACCCAGGTTACACTCGCATTTAAAATTTCCTGGTGTGTTCTTGCAGCGGCCATTTTGACAGGGTGAACTCAGGCACTCGTCAATGTCAATGCAATGACTCTGATCAGGACCTAATCTGAATCCAGAGTCGCAGACGCATTTGAAGGATCCCTCCATGTTGACGCATCTTCCGTTATTACACATTCCTGTTGTTGAACATTCATCCATGTCCACGCAGAAGGTATTGTCTCCAGAGGGGGTGAAGCCAGATTGACATACACAGTGATAAGAGCCTGGAGTATTTTCGCATCTTCCGTTTAGACAGATTCTGGGGTTTTCTGAGCACTCGTTTATATCTGGAATCAAGGAGGAATTCTCTATGAATTGATTCTATGCAGAATTGATCGATCAATCCACTTTGAAATTTTTATTTAAAAAATCGTTTAATAACTAGAAAGATACGACACATGCAAAAAATATTAGACAGGGTATGATCAGTGACTCCTTAGCCTCGGGGCCTTCCGCATTCGTGGTCAACACCCGCTTGTTATCCTCTCAATGCTCTCTCGATACGACGCCGAGACTATTCCAGAGTGATAAACTGTCGACTTATAAATTATCCACGCGTTGAGGTAAGCCAATACGATAGTGAAAGGTATCGCAGTAAATTATAAATTGGATGATATTTATTTACAGTAGAAAACTCACCTGTACATGTATTCTTTGAGGGTGATAGAATATAACCGTCATTACACTGACAACGAAATGAACCATTCATGTTTGTACAGTGGCCATTTGTACACATTCCTGTATCTTGGCATTCGTCGTGATCTGGAGAAAAATTGAGTAGTGAAATAGATGAAACAAGTTTATCCTCTGATTCTCTAAACTCACCACTGCAATATTTCCCTTCACCAGATACCACAAAACCTGGTGGACAATGACAAAGAAAACTACCAGGAAGATTCTGGCATGTACCACCCTGACAATATCCCTGGCCGCACTCATCAACATCCTCACATCTTCCAGAATGCTTGACATATCCAGGAAAACAATCACACTCGTATCCATCATCAGTGTCAATACATTTACCACCTCCGCATATATCTGGACGAAGTACACACTCGTTTATGGCAATGTGCTGTGGCTCAGAGCATATTTTATTGTAATCATCTGGAAGAATTGTGATAATGATAGATATGACAATTTTAATCATTTAGCTGAACAGAGATAAATATTTTAAATATTTTACCACTTCCAGGATTTGGACAGATGTAACACTCATCGCCCCAACCTTTTCCCATATTTTTACCACAACAGCAATCTTTTTTACTCAATCGCACTGCTAGACGATTTTTACATTGACCATTTCTGTTGACAGATGTGTAGCACAATCCTTGTCTGCCATCTGGGAAGATAATTTGATTACAAGGGGGGAAAAATGAAAAATTGATAAGAATATTTAATAAAAATTACCAATGCAGAATCTTCGGTCCTGACTCTGGATAAAACCAGGATTACAAACACAGTAAAATCCACCCACTGTATTTATACATTTACCATCAGCACAAATACCATCCTCCTGACACTCATCTCTATCTTTGCACTCATTTGTCTCTAGATCTCTTGCTTGTCCCTCTAGGCATTCACACTGGAATGATCCTGGTGTATTGATACATTTACCTCCTTCGCAGAGGCCAGGAATTGCCTCGCATTCGTTAATATCTGAATTAAAAATGATGATTAAATTACAAGAATCAGGAATTGTGTGTTTATCTCGAGAAGAAATCATTTTGAGAGAAAATGTCAAAAGATCTTTTTTGTAGATCAGAAAATTCTATACAAAATAGGTCTCTTGACATTTTTTCCTGAAGCCACTCATTATGGAGATAAATACTAACCAACGCATACTCCTTTATTAGTCTTTATATGTCCAATTTCACAATCAAGCCGAGCAGGACATCGTTCACATGGATGTCCCCATCCTTTGCCAACAGTTGCGCAGCACATTTGCCTAGTGCATACAACTCCCTGAAGATGAACAAGACACTGGTCATTTTTGACTTTAGTGTAACAAGGGCCTGTTCTGTAATCCGTCTCACATTTCCTTCCGGTGTAGCCATAAATACAGGCACATCTATCAGGACCAATGCATCTTCCCTGATTGAGGCACGATTCACGACAAATTGCTGGATAATAATTAAAAAAAATTTTCCTCCATAAATTCACCTGATTTCTACAATTTATTATTTTCATCAGAATAAATTATAACTCACGTTCATTGCAAAATTCTCCCTGATATCCTGGCCTACACTGACAGCTACTATCAACACAATTTCCATTTATACATTGTGCCCTGCAGCTTCCAGTACCACCAGAACGACTAATTTGTGGCTCTCTATGAGCTTCATGAGCTAAAGACACAAAAGATGATGATGGAAAAATTTTTAATCCCTCCGGGTCATTATCAACATCATCTCTCTTCTGATTCATTCTGGTCATAAATTCAGCATATGGTCATCAAGACTCATTACTTTCATGTCTAATTTTTTTTATGATCATTCGGTCATTGCATTCCAGGGAGATACAATTGGAATGGGGGGGGGGGGAGGGAAGTACTGAGAAATTTTTCAATTCGACCTTGATGATTCAAGGAATCATTTAGCAGAAAATTTCATGTGGCTAGACAGCTCATTTAGGGTGTCAGGGGTCTTTATTGGATATTCATTGTTATGATGATTTTTGGTCTCCTTACCTCTGGTCTGAGGGGTTTGGGAAGACTGACAGGCTGATGCCACTGAGCCTCCATCGCAGAGACACACGTTAGGTCGGATACATCGTCCGTTACCGCAACGTCTTGCACATATGGCTGAAATTTTTTCATAATTATGGGATTATCTCGATAATGAGCGGTTCTAGGAGAAAATGGTAGGAGACGTTTTTTGTAAGTGATAAAATTTTCTCAAAAAAATGTTTTTTGACATTTTTCATTAGTATCACTCATTATCGAGATAATTCGATATTCAACAAGAGTGCGATTTTTTCTTGAAACTTACGGAGAAGACATAGACCGGTTTCCGGTTTCCGGGTCCATCCAGGACAACAGTAACTTCTGTATCGTGTTCGGCATACATTGGGTCTGTAACAAATTGAGGAGTTTTTATTGAAATAATAAAATAAAAAACGACAAGTGTTTCGGCATTCTTGAAAGCAATATCGCACTGTGAGATTGACCCAGAAATCATCATTGAAGTCATCCGATAATTTTTCAGCGTCTATTTACTAGAACTGTCGTGCGTGTGATGATCTGTACAGAGTTTTTTTAAAAAAAGGGGCAAGCAATGTGCGCCACCTCAGTACAAGGCGGGCATTCACATCGTTCACCATAATTAACGTCAGCTGCTAGGCTACTTTTAAGTACTTCCACTTACGTATCTTGGCGCCGTGGTTTATTGCTGACTTATGAAACGTTTTTGTGGTTTTATGTATTTTTTTTTTCAATAGTTTTCACTAGTCATGGGCTTATAGAAGATAATTTTTTGACATGTGCGAGTATTTATGAATTTTTAAAAATTTCTTTAAAATTATAAACTTCTAAAATCAAATCTCAAGGTCAATTTGATAAACTCGTACACATGATCTCAACTCCATCAATCATAATGCAACAATTTAAAATAGACCATACCTGATGTAAGATAATGATTTTGCTGATGTGATAAACGCATGCAATTCAACCATGTAGAGGTATCTAGGATAATATGGTGCCTAATAATTTTGATATTAAATAAACCCACGTGTATGATTACTCAAATGTGATTGGCTAATATATCATTTAACTTCCCCTGCCAAATTATCAACACCTTTTGCCGAGATATGTTATTTAAATGTAATTATTACGCAATATCAGAATGATGAAGATTAATTCAGTAGCGATTTCATTCTGGCGTCAGTTTCCGATGAATATCTGGGAATCTAAGGGAGATAGCGAAATGTTTATTAAGACCTTTTTTTGTAGAGAAATATAAGAGCTACAAAAAAGCTCCTTATAAAAATTTCTCTATCTCTCACAGATTCGAAGATATCCATCAAAAATGATTGAAAGGATTAAATCGACTTAAACCGTTCTACCAATTTGCTATTAAATTCCAATTTCATCATTATGAAGATGAACATCTATATCCACCCCTCGATGACTTTTTATTCATAATGAATTATTACTCCTCAATGGTATTTTTTTATTCATAATATATTCAGATTTAATGGATATCAGACATTTATGGGATAATATATTTTATTCAATTTCTCTATTTTTTATTTTTACTACTGTAAAAATGGAATTCCATATTTTTTCACTCTGCCTCTCTCTATCTCTCGAGAATTCAATGGGTTTAATAGATCGGAATTCAACCATCCGGGCTATCGTGATATTTAATTACGGGCACTTAACGATTAGGGAGTTGCGCCTTCTCTCAGTCTCTCATCTCTGAGTCTTGACGTATTCTTGTGATTATTATTATTTTTTACCGGTATTAATTATATTTTTTTTGCAAATTATTTTATTGTTTATCGATTATATTAGATATATTTATAAAAATATTGAGTTTTAAAATTTTTTTTATATATTAAAAAAATCTTAAATTTAACAGAAAAAATAAATAAAAAAATAAAAATGAATTTTTCAACTTTTATGATACATAAATTAAGCCATCACAGGAGGAAAAATTGGTTACATTATGATCGAGTATTGAAGGTAGTAATTTTAACACTCAAATAATACCCCATTACCCCTCTTTAAACCCTTAATCCCTTGAGATTGAAAAAAAAAATTTCCAGACGTGATAAAGACAATAATTATTACCCTTGATTTTACATATTTGGATGAATAATTTTTGACAATTTTTTTTTAATAACCATAACCATCTGTCTAACAATAATTGAAGGAGGCGTGTATAATAGTACATCTTGTTATTCAGTCTCTTCCTCTATCATTCGTATGACCTAATTCAATAATAATTAGCGTTAATAATTATCTAATTGGGCTTTCCTATCGGATATCAAAGTCATGTTTTCCTTTGTTCTATTAGAAGTTTATTCAACAGTTTCGTAATTTTTTTAAAATGATTTTCATTGTTGAGGACCAACGGAACATTTTAAAAAAGATAAATCAACTCTATTATTATTTTTTTCTTGTGGAGATTATGATGGAGAGATTACAATGGGGATGAACACTTTGATTCAGTTCGATACGCATTTTGATCAGTAAATAGAGGACAATCGATGATGAATTGGAGAATCATTGAGTTATATTGAATTGTTATAGATATGGAGCACCTTGGGGTGATAAAATGATTGGGCATATTCATTTCTGAAGGATATGGGGTTATAAAAATGTCTGATCATTCATCAAGATCAACACCTGATGGATTCAGATGATTTATTGAAGAAAAAGAAAATCTAAATTCAGTTTTTTGGGAATACCTTGGAATCTAGAAGAGATATCAAAATTTTCATAAGGACCTTTCTTGTAAATCTTATTTTTCTCTAGAAAAAAGGTCTCAATAAAAAATTCGATATCTCCTCTAAATTATGAGATATTACTCAAAATAAAAAATTCTGAAGTTGAATTCTATAACTAAAGTAGTACAAATGCCTTGGATTCATCTATCTTAGGGTCACGATATGCGTTTTATTGCGCAAAGTCAACGAGTGAGTTTAAAATGTCAAGTGGAATGTATTCTCATGCATTCCATCAGTTAAAAATCGTATCTATTAACATAATTCACTCATAGTTATGTGCAATTTTGAGATAAGAGATTCTAACGCCTCTTGAGTTTCAGATAAAATCAGGCGGTATGACACTGGCTCCAATATTGTACCACAAAGTGGAATCATTAAAATTATTTTATTCGAGATTTCTCATTCTCAATTTTTAAATTATTTCGTCATTTGATGAATTAAAAAAAAATTATAAATTAAAAAAAAAATTATTATCAATCTCTAAAAAAAAAAATTGAATACCTATTCGGAAGAAAAAAGTAAAGAATTTCTGTTCCGCGTGTATTTTTAACCATTGGAATTTATCCGCGTGCGTGTGTGATGTAAATTTTTATTCGGTTGAGTTTACATTTGATGTAAATAAAGAAGTGATGGTGAATGTGTGAGTTAATTGGGCGCGAATGTGTGTACAGGAAAAAAAAAGGCAAGATGTTTTAAAAGCCATAGAACAAGATCACTTATTTATCTTTATTTCATTTTGCTTTAATCGTGTTGAATTGGAGCAATTTTCCAACTACTGACCATAACAAGTTGGAAAAATTGCCATACCCACGGCTGCTGTCCCCGATTATTATAAGTGGCTACTTATTCATGGACAAATAATGATAATTATTGACCAAAATGACAACTGGTTTTTCATACATCATATCAGTTATTTCGTGACCTTGTCAGTCATACTTAAAAGTAATAAATCGATATTTTATTAGTTAATTGTGGGATTATCTCGTTAACGAGTGATTCTAGAGAGAAAAGTCATAAAACCTTTTTTGTAGCTGACCAAATTCTCCACAAAAAATGTCTTTTGACATTTTCTTCTCAAGTCACTCATTATCGAGATAAATCGATATTAAGATGGATGGGAAAAATCAGCTGGGAAATTTTGTTTTTTTCTTTAATTAGGCAATTATCTCGTTAATGAATCATTTTAGAAGATAATGTCAAAAGATCTTTTTTTATAGAGAATTTCATTTCCTACAAAAAATGTCTATTGACATTTTCGTCTAAAGTCACTGATTACCGAGATAATTCGATATTAATCAATTCATCAATACCCACAATTCAAAAGTGGACATGTGGATAAAAATCGATTGTTTGGATTGTTAAAAACATTTTACAAATTACCAGTAGGAAGTGCATGATACATTGAGCATATGATATATCGTGGTGATAATGAGAGAGAGAGAGAGAGAGAGAGATAAACAAGTGAATGAAGAAAATAAAAGAGATGAATAGTGTATTGGCGCGAATAGGTGCGCCAATAGTCTGATTTATTATTGGTATCGGTATAAATAATGCCCGCAGATTCAACCCATCGATCGACGATACGATTGTCATATGTAACATCCTGTCGAGATGAACCGATTTTTTTTTTTAATTTATTTAATGAAAAAATTACAAAAAATTATTCACCCGATGAGAGAATAAAATGTAAATAATTCATTTGTATTTACCCAACCGGTGAGACCGTCTGATTATTATCAAAATCCAGGGCTGTTGATGGTCTAGCTGGCCGATGATACTGGTGATCACGCAATGAATCCTGATAACTCGATGACACAAGTAAAAATATAAAAATTATAAGCCTCATTATTTAATACGTAATTTATTATTCAGATGATCACTTGTGATTTATCTCTCATCAAACAATCAATCTCCGATTTTTCACCCTGTCGCGAGACTTCAGCATCGGAATGTATGTGTTCTATTTCAAAAATAAGAAAATTACTAAAAATCGATAAATCGGTTAATTTTTCAATCGTCATTATCTCGATAATGAGTGATATTAAGGAAAAATGTTAAGAGACATTTTTTGTAGAAAATTTTATCGGTTACAAAAAAGGTCTCTTGATATTTTCTCCTAGAGCTCTTCATTTCTGAGATATTCACAAAATAAACTGAAAACATCTCCTGAGATCTTCCATTTTTTGATAAAACAGTTGAAAAAATTAATTTTATAAATAATATTAATTCATACGATTGCAGTGACTAATTGATAAGCCTATCCAATGCACGTTGGCGGATCCGGAAATGCTCCAGAATAACTAACTCCCTGCACTATCACAAAAACAAACAATCTAGCATCAATTTAAGAAAAAAAAGTTTATCTCTGAACAAACATATCCATTCACTAATGTAACTGAACAAAGAGGAAAATTTTAAAAATTTACAACCGTCAGTTGAGATAATGAAAAACTTGATGATAATCATGGGAATATCAAGTAGATGTATTCAATTGCATATGAAATATCTTAGAAATTAAATACACTTCAATTAACCCACATTTTCACAAATACTTAATTAATCCAGATGAACAACAATCACTTTTTTTAAAAAAAATCAATTATAAAAATAATTCGTCACAAAAAAATAATTTCACTCTTTCACGAATTTATAATAATAAATAATATAATTTACATAAATTGAAAAAAAATACTGATAAATTTTTTAATTTTTTATAATTTTAAAAATCATCATTAATTAATAATTATTGAATTTATGGAAAATTGAGTGATGGAGTAATTCCCGAAAAGATGCGCCGGCGGAATTCGACGTGAGACTGCCACGGACATAGTGAAGCTCAAGTGTGTACCAGAGGCTCGACGGTTTAATCATACCATCTCTCTTCAACTTGAATTCTCACTTTATCCCAGCCTCCGCTTCCTGTATCTGCCTCTTTTTTATTTTTTCTCATCTCTCTCTCAGATGATTTGAAAAAGCCACTAAACTTCTGTTAACATGGGATAATTTATTTGTTCATGGATGAATTTTTCATGTTTATTTAGGTAATTGTGAATAATTGTTTTTGTTATGCCAAGAATTTATAATTTTAAGGTGTGGATAAATTATTCTGAGATAATATTTCTACTTCTTCCCTTGTTTGTGGTTTATCGACGAGTGGAGGTGGATACACAAGTGTAAAAATAATATTCGCACGTCATCGACAAAATTTTATCTTTTTTTTTAATTTTTTAATATTTTTTTTCGAAGTATCTATTCACACGGTCCACGGTAAAAATTACCGTGGATTCATGGGAGTTTTTGCCGTGGATCTAAGGTAAATCGGGAGGTTTTTACCGTGGATGTACGGTAAATTGGGAGTTTTTATCGTGGATCTAAGGTAAATCTGTTCCGTTGAGAAGGGGGGGGGGGCGAACCACATACACATCGGAGTGATACAACGCACCCGGAGTTACGACCCCAGGGATAGTTTTTGGGGGTATTATGTGTCATAATCCACAGTAAAAAGTCCCGTGAATCCACGGTAAAAGCTGCAGATTTACCTTAGATCCACGATAAAAACTCCCGTGAATCCACGGTAATTTTTATCGTGGACCGTGTGAATAGACACTGCCATTTTTTTTTTTGTTATTAAATCAGTGACAAAATTGTCGGTTTTTGACGTCTTGATAAACATCGGATTATCTCGGTAATTAATCACTTTAGGAGAAAATGTCAGAAGACCTTTTTTGTAGATAATCAAATTTTCTACAAAAAGTGTCTTTTGATATTTTTCTTTAAAATCATTCGTTATCGAGATAATCCCAGATTTATCAGAATGTGAATAATCGAATGTTCAGAATTTCCCTGAAATTGATTAATTAATTGAATTAATAAATCAATTAATTATCGGATTATGCAATACAAGATGAATCCTTATAATTTATCAAAAAAAATATATATATCATGCGGGCAAGTATCACATCATTGATATGATTAATGAGGGCGCGAGAAAGATGGAAAAATATATTAGAAATGAAAGGAGTTATCTTCTTTCAATTCATCTCATTTTTTAATAACATCATTTATCTGGCGTCCAGGTTTGTTGATTTTTAAATAAATAATTACGAGAAAATAAAATTGTTCAATTAAAAAAAACAAAAAAATGTGATAAATTTATATTTCGAATAGATCAACTTACTAATCCGTATTTCGGGCCACCCGTGCCCTCACATGAATGTTCAACCGGATTAAGAAATAATTTCACGATGATTAAATTCCTCTTCGATAGAGTGTGTGCATATAAGCCTGTTTAATCTTGAAGAAGACGAGTTCTCTTGGTTATAAGAGCCAATGAATTGAAGACAAGTGATTGCCGGTGTGTTGAGGTCTTCATGGGCTTCACTGGGACAATTGCGATAGCATTGTCCGAGTGTATTTAACACTTCCCAGGTGGGAAACGCCAAGCCTTGACAACCGGTCTAAGCTTGCACCAGCCTAGATTTCCAAGCCTTGGCATACCTAGGTTGGCCCTTGCTTGCACCAATGGTTCTACCAGGCTATGTCCAAGGCTGGGACTTAGGACCCTCGGATACCAGGCCCGGCCCAGTCTATGCCCAGGGCTTGTATCCAAGCCTTGCCAGTCCTGGCTCGGACCAAGCTATATCCAAGACTGGCACCCAAGCCTCGATGAAAACGGAATTCACATTGTACTTCAAAGCCTGGTGACATGTTTTGAACCAAGGTAAATCCAGGACTGGTATCCGAGCCTCAAAAGTATTAGGCTTGCACCAGGCTCTATCCTAGACTGGTATTTGAGCCTCGAAAAGAGTAGGCTTGGACCAGGCCCTATCCTAGACTGGTACCCAAGCCTCGACGAAGACCGGTTTTATATGGCATATTGAAGCCTGGTAACAAATCTTGGACCAAGGAGCATCCAGGACTGGTAGCCAAGCCTTGGGAGCATTAGGCTCCGACCAGGGTCTATCCAAGACTGGCACCCAAGCCTCGATAGAGACACCATTTTTATGCTACATTCTAGCCTGGTAGCAAATCTTAGACCAAGATGTTTCCAGGCCTGGTTGCCAAGATTCGGTAATACCAGGCTTGGACCGAACTATACCCAACCCTCTGCAATGACCGGACACGAATCAGGCTAAATCCTAAGTTCTCACGAGACTGGCTATCATAATATTGTTAACAATTGTTTGAACAAGAACAAAAAGTAATAGTTTTCAATGCTTCATACAATAATTCCGAGAAAATGGAATGTCAAGATCGGATGATTGAGGAAGAAGTGCTAGATTGAGTTCATAACCCGATTCAATGTATAGTGTTGAAAGGTGAATGGAATAGCGCAGTGGGCTAAGTTCGTGCTCCAGTTGCAGATCTTCAACAGATCTCCTGGACTGCACAATGGTGACCAAGCGATATATCCAGAGGCAACATAACCGGAGGGTTGGTCACCACCAATGAATGTGCGCCAACCGAATTAAAAATTATAATTAGTTACAAAAAACAATCAAATTATTAATTTTTCCGAAATTTTTTTGGATCTGACGGTGACGGGTTCAAGTCCTTGCGGGAACCATTTTTTTTTTTCCAAATCTTTTGTCAAAATTATGATTGGAGTTGACTCACGTCGAGAACGATACAAAAATTAATAATAATTGATGGGAAAATATTATTTAAACATTTTATGCAAATATTAATCGGATATTGGTTGAAGCTTGGTCCAAGGCTTGACCAAGGCTTGGCGTCTACCCATGGATCAAGCTTGAACCCGTGTTCCATTCCAGGGTTGGACCAGGCCAGAATACCAAGCCTCGGACAGGCTTGTCTAGCCTTGGTCCAAGCCTTGACCAGGCCTGGGCCGGGCGTTAATTCCCACCTGGGTTGAATGAAACTAAAATTTTTATCTAATTAAATATCGAATTATCTCGATAACCAGTGATTTTAGAAGAAAATATCAAGAGACACTAGTGGCGCTGAAGGAGATGGAAGTGCTGAGAGTGGCAGTAGATATCTGGAACAAGGGAGACTCTGGGGAGATTGATAGGATCCTCACCAATGGCCTAGAGCTTGGCAAAGTGAGAGAACGAGAAATGGACTGGAGAAGGATATAGGTATCGACATACAATAGTAGATATCTAGAATTAGGTGAGAGAGATCAAGTGGGAGGGGCTCGCTACTGGAGTCTTCGGGAATGCATGTGACGCTTGGGTGAAGGAAACCTGGGCCAGGCTGAGATGCGGCAGGGTAGGCAGAGCAGGAAAGAAAGGGTTTCAGGACTGGTCGTGTCGGGTATGTCATGCAGAAGATGAAACTCTCGAGCATGTCTGGGTGTATCCGATAGCGCACACAAAAATAAACGAGCACTGGGTAAAGGCACTGGAGGCTTGGGTGGAGAACCTGGAGGGTGAAGAGCTAAAGGTGACTGATATGCTGAAAGACAAGCCAAAGAAGGAGTTATGTGCATACATCGCAGCCTTTGAAAAACTGATCAAAGAAGGGAAGGAGGAGAGTAGCAAAGGAGCATTAACTGAGAGTCTAAGGCTTTAACTAATATAAAGGAGAAGAGTGAGAGAACGCGAGACTTTAAATGAGAGAAAAGAAGTAGTCATTAACTCTCTATTGTACTATAGCTATACAAATACTATTTTGTAAGTCTAGATGGAGGAAAATACGCCAGTGAAGGTTATACAAGATATATAAGTCTTGAAGTTAATAAACATCATGTACATGTGTTTGATGAATTAATTGAATTAATATCTCATGCTCTTACATAAACATTTTTTTCTCAATCAATTAATTGATTAATTAAATAATATTTAATAAGCAAAAAAAAACATCTTTAAACAATTATTCAATTGTTATTTTTTTCTGCTGAGAACAATCAATTTAAGGGCTAAACCCCCCCCCCCCTTCCCCGCCTCCCACTACCACAAGGGATATATAAGGACTACCCCCAGACATCGGAGCTCAGAATCGGAGCTCATAGCCCTGAAGATGCAGATTGCAATGTTTGCGAAACGTCGGCGCAATGCTGAAAATCAACGCGGCATCCATCCGGAAGCCAACCAAGTGATTAACCATGGTCGCGAAAGCCTCAAAACTAAGAACAATCAATTTAATTTGTTTTTAATTTCATAATTTAATTTTGAAAAACAGAATAAAACGAAAATTGTAAAAATTATGAGAGAGGAGATATGATTATGCATTTATTTATAATCTAATTTTTTGCAAATGAAAATATAGAAAAAAAGAAATTCATTTTTTTTATCAGACTGATTGTACCAGTAGATTGTCCCGATGAGCTTTTTAAATTTTCAATAATTTTTCGATTTATTACCGTGGGGGCACCAGTTATCGGACGGTACCCCTATATTTCGGAAATCGAGCACTCTTGCGACAGAATCTCGCATTATTTAAATAGCCTTGGTCATCGGCAGCCATTTTGGCAAATCTGTCACCACAGCCCCATAGTCCCGCTATAAAACATGATATTTATTAATTTCCCATCAATTACAGGGAATTAAAAAACAAAAATTCAATTCGACATTCTAGTGACTGATCCGGTGAATGAGTGGTGAGTAGTGTGCGAACGCTAGGATTGTCAATGTTTAATAAGGATTTTACAGAATAATGTAAGTAGAAAAATAATTCCGAGCAATTTGTTTATGTCGAAGGATAAATTTAGAATATTTAGAGATGAAAAAAAAAATTATTTTCACTGACAAAATCTCATTTCCGAAATCTACGTGTCCGAAACGCTAGCTGCTGTAGTGAGCGGACGTGTATTTCCACTTCTCCTAACCTCAATGAATTTGTCATATCAAAATGCCTCTTCTATCATAAAAATATTCAGTTCCTTATTTTGTTCATTATTCAACATGAGAATATTGATAAAAATGTGAACAAAAAAAATTAGAGCAAGAAAATTATTTAATTTTCTTGTCTTTCAGGTCTACACCTACGAACGATTCAGAAACTAAGAAACCAAGATCTCAATATTCTAAGGAGGATTTGAGAATAGCTCTAGAGGCTGTGAGGAGTGGCAGAACGTTGGGCTCAGTTAGCAAACAGTTTGGGATTCCTAAATCAGCTCTACATGATAAAAAAATTGGTAATACAGCACCTGAAGTCATCAAACCAGGTCCTGAATGTGTCCTGGGGGCATTATATGAAAAGAAGCTCGTGGAGTGGATCTTGTACATGGCGGGTATTGGATGCCCTATTACTAAGGAGCAACTATTGAATTCTGTCCAAAAAATAATGAAATCTGTGGACAAGGAGAGTGCTTTCAAGGATTGTCGCCCTGGTAAACACTGGTACAAGGCTTTCAAAAAACGTAATCCTGAAATAGGTGAGAGAGTATCGGAGAATATTATGTCCACTAGAGCTGACGTTACTGAAGAGATGATTCGCCAGTGGTTTGATCGTCTGAGGGAATACTTGGCTTCAAAAAATCTACTGGATATTGATGGATCCAGGATTTTTAATTGTGATGAGTCAGGATTTGATTTGTGTCCGAAAGGTCAAAAAGTGCTCATGCGACGAGGAGATCGTTATGCATATAACAAGGTGAAAAATAATGAAAAGGAGTGTCTCACGGTCTTGTTTAGTGGGAATGCTGCTGGTCAGTACGTACCACCGATGATTATGTTCAGTTACACTAGAATCCCTGCTGTTGTCGCAGCTCTCACACCTAAAGAATATACCATTGGTCGTTCAGATACAGGATGGATGACTGCAACCTCCTTTTTCGATTGGGTTCGCAATTCGTTTCATCCTTGGGTTGTAGAAAATAAAATTCAAAAGCCAGTTGTGCTGTACCTTGATGGACACTCGTCTCATTTAACTCTCCAGCTGTGTGAGTTTGGTCGTCAAAACGGAATTGAAATCCATCCTCTGTATCCCAACTCTACCTATATTCTGCAGCCAATGGACGTGGCAGTATTCCACCCTCTGAAAGCTGCTTGGAAAAAAGCAGTTCCAGAGTGGAGACTGAGGTATGGTGGAGAACGTCTGAAGAACGCGGACTTCGGAGGAGTATTGAAAGAAGCTGTTGACACTTTGAATTGGGAGAGCATTCTTCGCAATGGATTCAGAGCCACTGGACTCCACCCTGTCAACCCAGATGCTATCAATTACAAAGATCAACTGAAAATTCAGCAACAGCCCCAGTCGCAGACATCTTCTGCTCCACCAAAGCCTTTACAAGTCTGCAGAATTATGGACTTCGTGGAGAAAAATATTGACCATGAACTCCTCCAAGCATTCCAATCTGTTGGTGCCGATGACGAGTGGACAGGAGACGTTTGTCACAAAAGTCTATTTCTATTCTGGCAAAAAATGAGAAATTGTCATGAACGTTATGAGATGGAGGAAAATTTAGTACCAGAGAAGAGCGGTCAACAAAGTGACTCGAAGTTCGACTCAAATGCATCCGAGGTATTTCTTCCCACTACTAACAGACCAAATATTTTTTTCCCTTCTTGTCTAATCCATTCCATTCCTCTCCATTCCAGGTATCTGCGGATGGGAATTGTCATTCTTTCAACGACGAAAACTCCCTTCCCATCAACAACCATGAAAACATTTTTATTCATGATGACTCTGATATTTTTGAGGATATGAGAACAGAAAATGTATCACCTCCACTCCACTTTTATGTCTCAGAGGAGGGGGAGCTGCGTCCAATTCCAAGAGTTGAGGACTCAGAGATCATGGGAGACTTCGCACACTTTTTCCAAGAGGAATCTGATTCGAACCCTCCCCTGGATATCAATCACAATGATGCGATTTTTCAGGACAAGACTGGTCGAGATTTACTAGACTCCCCTTCCAAAGCGAAAGCAAGTACTGAAGATCGTATTCAAGCTTCCCTACCCATAATCAACCTTCCATCAACCACTGATCAACCTATTCCATTGACTGAACAAAACCTCCTCACAGCTCGATCCAAACAAGATACAAGGGCTGAAACAGCCAGGGTACAACTCACCTCACCAGTAACAGTCTCAGAAGGGAATGATATCTCAAGATGTAAATCTTCTCCAAAAGAACCTACCAAGACTACATGTCCACTGCCATCTTTACCATCCCCCATTAAAAATGCTGTGTTCTTTCCCTCCACTCCAAAACCATCATCTAGAAAGCCTCGACCCAAAGTACAGATACAGTCAGGAATTACTAGTGATGCATGGTATAACATGCACAAGGAGAAAACCGAAAGAGAAGAAAAAGAAAGAGAAGAGAAAGAACAGAGGAAACTAGAGAGGCTGAAGAAGCGTGAATTGAAAATTCAAGAGCAGGAAGTAGCTAAATTAGCTCGTTCGATTAAAAAGGAGAAGAATGAAGAAGAGAAAAAGAGGAAACAAGAATTGGCTAAAGCTAAGAAGACGAGTCCCAATGTTGTGTCCAAGAAAAAAGGCGTCAAGAAAAAACAAGCTGAGAGTAAAATCAAAGGACAGAAGCCTAATGTCGCGAGAGAGATAAAAAAAGAGCTGATAGATAATGAAATGGAAGATAGTCAAGATACCAAAAGCCCTCCAGCAAAAATTGTTTGAAATGGAGGGTAGGATAGAATCATAATTATATTTTGGTTGTACCTGATTATAGGTTTATAGTTTTTTTTTATGTTTAAACAATTTATCTCTGTTGGGGGAATAATAAAATTATTTCAGATATATTTTGCATCAGCAATTCCTTTCATTTTCTCCGGCCAATTCCTTCTTATCCACATCGTCCGATAATTGCAATCCTGATTTCCGAAAACTGGGCTGAGTTGATTTTGGGCGTCCGAACACTACTCACTGGGGACTGTGTCGTTTTTTCTTGGATATTTATCTCATTTCCGGGTATCTTTATGGTAATCTTTTTTTTCCTGGCAGGAAAACTGCAAGGATCACTTCAAAACCCTCAGACTCATCATTTGATGAATAGAAATCGAATAAACCGTTCTTGACGTAAAAATTTCCCTTAACCGTCCGATAACTGGTGCCCCCACGGTATATAAACATATGTGAATATTAAGAAAAAAAATAAACGACGTGAAATACGAAAAAATCGTGTCATGTGTATATATAAAGAGAAAATGATAAACAAATTCACAATAATTAATTAATTAATAAAAGTGCAATTTTGAGGTTCAGTAGGGGGGGGGGGGGGGCTAAGGGAATAGTCTTTGGAATTTGGACTTTCTCCTTCCCCAAAGAATTGCTCCTTTCCATCCTAAAAAATTTATTGCCCTTGTTTCAGTTACAATATAGAGCAATTTCTGTAGTGGTTACGAATTTAGTTTTATTGTCAGGTTCAAATTCAATCCGATGGAGAAGTATTTCTCAATGCAGTCAGACTTCCGCATTGACTTCCTGCTGGAGTTATACCTCCTTCCGTGATATCCAACGATAATTTAAACGGTCTGCAGATTACATTTTACACTGAGAGAAGAGTTGAATTCACTGGTCCAAAGTTGCGAGTGACCTTTTTAGATAAACGGTATAAATTCTGTAGAGACGTAACTTTATCAAAAGTTTTGCATAATTCGTCAGATTAAAAAGTTTAGCTGAGAGAGGGCAATATTCTATTCTTTTGTGTCAAGAATAATCTAAATGCTCATTTTTTGCCAAGTATGAAATCCTAGATATCGTGTATTTGCTTATCATGTGTATTCATGTGAGAATATATTTATTCTAGTCGAGTAATTTTTTTTCCCATAATTTTTATCATTATTTGCAGATGTAACACATGAAGAATGAGAGGACATTGTGAGATATTGAAGGAACATTTTTTCTTCTTTTTTTTTTTTGAATTTCCAATGAAGGAACAGTTGGGATATAAATAATGGGGAGAGAATAAATCTTTGAACAGGACTGGGTAAAGTACAGAGTATGAAAATCCTGGGAAGATATGCACTGAGGAGTATGAATCATAAGAAATTCATGGTCCTCAGTGGCCGAATGAGAGCAAGGAGTGATGTATCCTGTAATGGACCTTTTCTCTCTGCTGTGTGAATACGGAATAATTTTTATGAATAAATTAATAATTCGTTAATTCTTTGTGCTCATTAGAGTAATTTTTCATGCCTCGGAGCTTCAGTGCCAGGGTTCATAAATGAAACACAAAGACACAGGTCAATTACAGATAAAATTCCCTCTTTATTCAAATTGTTAAATCAGGTTTTCAAATACATGTTTTCATACTTCCGGTTCTTTAATATCAGGTTTATTTTCAGGTTATAATTATTTCCGGTTCGTTTATCTCCCAGTAATTCAATATTTCCCACTTTATCAGGTAATTTTACGGTTTTATCAGGTGCATTACAGTCGGTAAGTCAGGAGTTTGCTCGGCCGTAGGAAACAAGAATTTTCAAAGGGATATATTTCTTTTATAATTCGGTAATTGAATTATCTCTCTCTGTAATCATTGTTATTTATTGATTGATCAATTTAAACATTAGGAGCATCCGTTGGATGACTCCAATCAAATAAAATCCGGAGTATCATACAAATGATAATAATCGAATGTAATTCATAAAGAAGCAAAAGTCCAATTGAAATGGCACAAGTGCAATATAAAATCAAAAATAATCTTTTAATTGTAAATCTCATTATCCAGGGGAGAGATTTTGCGCGTCATAACAAACAAACAATTTGGACTAGAGGGCGGTAGAGGAAGTGTAATTTCATACAGCACTAGACTGCCCTCTAGTCCAAATTGTTTGTTTGTTACGTTGTTTTGACGCGCAAAATCTCTCCCCAGGGCGGCGGCCTCAACTGATTTACCCCCTCCAATGCCCTGATAACATTCTTCCATACCCTTTATTATTATTGTTATTTTATTCGTTATGCTAGTTATTATTTTCACTCATTTATTAAGAATTTCTCCCAGCAAAACACGAGGATCTAGGGAACCGCTATCGCCTCTAATATCTAACCCTTTTACTCCAATTAAAATCGTGAGATTCCGCGATCCCAATCCTTTCCCTCTGCATTTACCAATTCCAGCAGGAATCACACAAATTGAATTTACCAATTCCAGCAGGAATCACACAAATGAGTCTACCAATACCAGCAGGTATCATCAGATTGTAACGATCAGGAGATCGTTTTAACGGGAATGTAATCGTAATCCTTTCGGTTTACTCACAAAAAGCTGCCAAGAAGTTTTTCTACAGTCAGTTGACTGAGGTGTACTGCCTTCGCAGAGTTGCCAGGTATTTGAGAGCTCGCGTCGCCAACTTTTCTCCACCATGTCGCCAAAGTCGCCACCAGTTGACGCTAGTGTTGACAAAAAATCGCCCCTTTCAAATCATTTATATCTGATGTCTCCCTTGCGTCCACCCATATGTATATATTATATATTTTCTGTCCAATATTTGTTGATAATAACGATGTAAATTCAATGTTATAAAATCATTTTATTCAGCATAATGGAGGAACACTTTTGTGAGTAATGAAAGTAAAAAATACATGAAAAATATTCCATTAGATAAATACGACGTGCATAGAATTCGATATTTTTCAACATATAAGCTTTTCAACGAAATATGTTTTTATCTCCATTTTACCAAATCGAACGTCACGAATCAATATGGCTCTTTCACCTATCCGACTTCGGTGAAAAGTTCAAAAACTTCTTCAATTTCTTGGCTTTCTTCACTTGTATCAGTTCTTGAATTGTACATATTTTTATAGTTGAAAAGTTCTACCATGCTCAGAGATGGTTCAAATGAGGAACAGCACTTTCCAAAAACTTGAAAATGTACTTTGATTCGTAGTAGAGATTCCAAAAGTTCCATTTTCATTTTATTTCTGGTTTTTGTTTTTGTCAAGTTCATGATGGAGAACACTCTCTCAACGCAAGCATTACTGGTTGGAACAGTTAACATCTGTATGACGGCGGCAGCCAGTTCTTTGAAAATATATGTGCCTGAAGCATCTTTATATGCGTAAACTTTCGGCCAAAAATCAAGAATATTTGGAGGTATTTCACCAGAAAAAAAAGATTTCCAATCAATAAAAAGGAGCTTGTCCCACTGTGACTCATACAGTGACTCATCAACTTTTGGATCAATAAAAGTCTCCAATACTTCAAACACTTTGATGAATTCGAGCCTATTATTATTCAAACATATTGATGGGCTGAAAAATTTATATTGTTGGAACATATCAATTTTGTCAGGTAATCTTTGTGCCATTTGCTCTAAGAGATTTTTTCTCTTCGTGTCGCGAAATTCGAAAATCGCCAAATTATCGCCAAGTCGCCAACACTCGTAATAAGGCGCCAAGTGCCCAATAAAAATCGCCCAATTGGCGACAAATCGCCCAAACTGGCAAGCCTGTGCCTTCGGTACACCGATGTTCTGATTTTTCTCTCGCCGCTCGCCCTACTCTAACTCCTCCGAGTCAACTTTTGATTAGCGAGAGCGCTACGCGCCCATGCGTACCCTAGCGGCGGCGAGTCATACTACCCGTAGTCTGTTTTGCCCACACGTCCCGATTCTCGATTCTCGTAATTTCTTTTACTTACTTTATTCTCAATAATTTTCGTAATACTTTTTTTCCATTTTAATAATTATTTATTTTGATTCCTTAAAATCCTGAAAGGTTTGTGTGACTCTAACTTTGAAAATATTTAATATCAAAACAAGAAAGTGTATGTGGAATCGTCTACAGACCTATAATTTTTTTTTTCTTGACGGAATGAATCGTCTAGTGAGAGCACTCCTCAGTGAGTGGAAAGAAAATTTGGAATTCTGAAATATTCAGTCTTTGATCAGTCACATGAGGAGATCTCGAGTCAACTTTTTCTACATTTTTCGTTCATATTATTCCGGTAGAGATGGACTTTAACAATTCTTCATTTAAGAATGTTAATATTTTATTAGCAGGATAAGATTTTCCCCAATCGAAATTGAGATATCGTATCAGTTCCCAATGAGTCGCTGAGTACTTTACAACATGAAATTGAAGAAAAAAAGTTGGCAAAGTTTGTGTCGACTTGATTCCAGGCCGACTGCATCGACGATAAAATTAGTCGGAATGTACTTGAATCAGGTCGAGAAATTCTACCTGAATCAGAACTTTTTTTCTTGTTTTGTGATGTGTGGGTTTATCCAATGTCGTTTCAATAATTGTTTTAAATATTTAAAGATATGAGACTTGTTCATTGAGACGTGCAAAATGCAAGATAAGCGAATCAAACTATTGTACACACATTCCTTCGACTAGTTTCAGTTGCAATTGCGGTATTTTAAAATGTTTTTTTTTTTTAATTAAAAAACCATTAAAGAATTAATTTATGGAAATTCAAGTGTTCGTAAGAGAGAATTTGATCAAGGGAATAGAACTGCGTACATTTAAAAGGAAAAAATTATCTCATCTACTCAATGATAATTGTAATAAAATACTACGTTGACTATATTCAAGTGCTCTAGAGACTAGTGTACATTAAAATTAGATCTGATATTTCATTTTTTATAATTGAAATAATCAATTTTACAATTATCCGATGAATGAGTTATTTTACAACAAAATGTTAAAAGACCTTTTTTATAGAGAATTAAATTTACTTAAAAAATGTCTTTTGTTATTTTCTCCTAGAATTACTCATTATCGAGATAATCCCTTGAAAGTGGAAGGGAGGAGGTCAGAGTAACCCGTTTAATCAGTTTTTAACATTGATGTATTACATGACTGTAATGTACCATTTTTTTTCTTTCATCTTCATACACTTTTATCATCTCTCAACCTTCATTCATTGATGAAAGATTATAGACAATTCAACTGTAGAAATTCAGTAATTGTAAAGATTGACAATTTTTAAAAAAAATAAAAGAAAAATCATCAACAACTGAGTGAGTTATTAACCTTTCAAAAATACCGATATCACCATTTTGCCCCAGTCTCCTCTATTTAGACTGAGAGTAGATTTATTAAATTGTGTGACTGAATTTCGCAGTTTTTAATTTATGAATAGAAGAAAAAAATTTAAATTGATGAAAAAGTCGTTACGGAAAGAGTTTGAATAGTTCGGGTGTGCTAACCTCGACCAATCACGTTTCGAGGGAAGGGGACCACCCGAAGATACCCGAGTGTGCTCGGGCGAACCTGTCGAGACACGCTTGTCGCCTGTTGAGCCGGGCGGCTCTTTGTCATTACCTCTCGGGCATTTGCGACGCTAACGTCTTTGTCGTTTATCGAGTAGAGAACAAAGAGTGCAGTGTTTTAGTGAATTCTGAAGCATTTTACACGGTTTTTCTGGTGAGTTTATCATTTTTATATATTTTTAAACCCATTAGAATCATTCCGGAAATATTAATTAGTGTGAAAATGCGGTATTTCAGTCAATTTATGGACTTTTTGAAGCGGTAAAATTTTTTTCTCACCTTTCTTCCTCCGAATTTTCTGCATTTTTTTCTGATAAAAAGGGGAATTTCAGGGCAAAATATTAATTAAATCGTGAAAAATTACTAGCATATGCCGTTTTTGAGTTTTTATCCCATTTTTGTGGATTAAAAATGAGGGAAAATACGAAATAAATGAATTAATACATTAAAATTATTTTTTCACTCCAATTCCGTGAATTTATGTCGCTTTATTCTATCTCTAACGCCATTTTTTTCCCCCGAAAAATTCCGTTGGACAAAGAGAAAAATTTTCAATTCAATTTTTATTTTTTTTTTAAATCATTATTAAGTGATGAAAATAGTTGAGTTATTTTTTCGTGAGATGAATCAAACGACAACTGACAAATTGTCTTTTTTTTTCCCCTTTGTTCTTCATCGAGAGTCACGGAGGATACGTGAAATATAAATTTCTCGGAATGCTGTGTTAGACTGTAAACACCTAAATGGCGGTTTTTTTTCCTTCGTTGGAACATGAGAATTATTGATCTCATATGAGTTAAACAATTTATTTATTATTTTCTTCGAAAAAAAAAAATCGCAGAATTATAGGTTTTTTTTTTCACGTTGAAAATATTCAATTATTCAATTAATTTATCACTGAATTTTATTCGATAAAAATTGAGGAATTTTTTTTCATTATGTGACGTATTGGGATCGACCAATACGTCGATTTAGTTATTAATTAATGGAAAAGTTAAACAATAGCTGGATGAGAGGAATGAGAAATGTGATTTCTCTTTCCTGCCATCCAGACTTTGGTCAGCAGTCCCACGGTGTCATTTGGACATCGTGGTAAGCAGTCCCACGATTTTTGCAAGTCCAGTTCAGGTGGCCTGAACTGTTTGACTGTCTTAGTTTGTGTCAATGATGGCATAAAAGAGTATTAGTGGAAAAAACCGTGAGACTGCTTAGCTCAGCAACTTGGAACTTTGGCGAGCTTTGGTGGGTCTTCTGGACTCACTAGAGACCAGAGTACGATAGGGAGTGGAGTCGCGAACATCTCCAGGCTCAGGCCTTCGGCCAAAAGACAATAATAGCGAGTCCAAGTTCCAAGTCGAGCTAACATCTTAATTACGCGTATACCGACCCATTTACGAACATTGTCGTGTATTTTAACAACTATCGTGAATATACCATACTTTTACCGATTAATACGCGAGTGTTCAATAACACCTTAACCCTTCATATCCTTCCATCCGACATCCGCCGAGTGAGCGAACCCCCCGTAAGCTCACCGCCGAAGTTAGCCGAGGCGGAGTGAATAAAGGGTTATAATTACTACAACGTAGAAAGGGAGCTTGAGAGAGTCCCTATAGCAATAACCAAGACTATAATCCTTCAACTTTGAGTTTTACCTCCAGGTAAAACTCATAACGTCACAATTTAAAAAAAATTGTTATTTAAAAATTAAACAAGTAGGCCATCACTCCCATGCGGCTGGTGTTAAGCATTGGATGGAATGCGTTATGTATTATTAAGTCCAATTTATTATTCTATTATTATAATTGTTATGATATGTTTCTCCTTTTTTTTCTACCAATTCTATTGGTAACAAGCTTCCGGATGGATTTGTAATTCATTCTGTTCTGAAATGTTGCGCTCAACCCCAAACTTCATCCTATTTGAAGCAGAAAAAAATGAGAAAGAAATAGTTGATTGTCTGTATCTCACGAACTAATGGACATATTGATCTCAAATTTTACACAGAAGTCTAACTCAACAATATCAAGTACTAGTCAAAATTTCAGCTTCTCACTCCAACTTCTAGTCGAATTATAGTCTGTATGAGCGAGTTTCGAGAATGAAAATAGAAAAACTGCTATATCTCGAAAACTTTCAATCGAGGGATATATATATTTTGATTGTGCTAGATAGAAGACATCATGACGAACATTTAAAAAAAAAAAAATCAAAATCGGTTCAGTAGATTTTGAGATATTGAACAAAATAGTTTTACACACTCAGTTGAATATCTCCGGAAGTAATGGTTCGATTGCGCCAATACACAATCCCAACCTTAAGTTTCATGAAAGCTAGAATCGTACCAAATTTCAGCTTTCTATCTCTATTATTTCTCTAGTTATCGTGGTCACACCGATTCCAGCATGAAAAAGAAAAACGGCCATAACTGTCTCATTGTTCCGTGGTCGATGAAAATATTTCGGTTGAAATCGATAGATATAATAGTCAGGAATATTTTGACGGAAAAAAAATTTTGATCGGTTGAATAGTTTTTGAGATATTCGACAAAAACGATTTTCGAAGAATCGCTATATCTCAGGAACCGCTGAGTCGATCAAGTTGAAATTTTGCACACAATTGTATTTTATTAATATCTATTATCTTACAAAATTTCAGACTTTTTTCATTATTATTTGGGCAGTTATTGAGAGAATTGTGAAATTTTTTCCGCACATACACACGCACATACATACATACACACAGATATTTTCTAAAAACATCATATCTTTACGTTTCATGACATTCTACATCATTTCCAGGCAAAATTGGACGATGTCAAAAATGGTCGATTACATAGCTTCCTCGTCCGGAAGCAAAAACGATATAAATTTTTTAAATTTATTTATCAAATTGAGTCACAAAAATCAAAAATCCATTGAATATATCGAAATAATTCATCACTCGGTTGTATTCAAAGAGATTATTTGTGGAGATGTTTATTTACGTATTTCATCGACAAACGACCGTGAAACGAGATTTAGAGTGGGAGAGGGTGATGTTTACATTATTCCTCTTACAGTGTTACACTTTGTCCGAGCATGCCTTCGTAATAATCATGATAATAAACGTCATCCAAGTTCGAATTAAATTTGAAAATTATATGAATAATATTTCACGATATTTTGTCAATTATCTCGAAAACAAGTGATTTTAGAAGATAATGTCAAGACATTTTTTGTAGGGGTGAAAATTTCCAACCAAAAATGTCTGTTGGAAACGCAACTAATTTTCTATCAATTTTAATAAGTCAGTTCGAGTAAATTTGGAAACAATCGAGACCTTCGGGTCAACAGTCAGTCCAGGAGTAAATCACCCCACTTTTAAGCCAGAGCAGTCGCCAACTAGCCTTCAGGCTAGCAAGAAGTATCAAATTAGCACTCAACATGTAGTTAACTAGCCTTCGGGCAAGCAAGTATAGTCTCGAGTTAATACTCATGTCGTCATCTAGCCTTCGGGCTAGCATCAAGTAACTTTCAAGCCATCGATTAGTCTCTATAATGTAATCGAACAAGTGAAAGTAATCTCTAGCCTTCGGGCAATTAATCAGTTAGTAATTCATCGAGTAAATCAATCAATTAGTAAAATCATCGAGTCAGTGTTATCAAGTTCTTCAACCAATAGTTCAGTAATTAATCCTCAAGAACTGTATTAATTTAGTATTCATCAAAGTGTTACTCAATAATGTGTAGAGTCATCAACGAGTAAAATTATCTAATTAGTTCTCAAATAGCAAGTCTCAATTTAAGCAGGTTTAGCCTAGCAACAATTCAAGGCCATTTAGCAGTTCAATTCAAGAGTTATTTATCAGAGTAAAATATCCAATTATATTATTCACCGAGCTAGTTTATCAAGAGTTAATTATCAGAGACAATTATTAGTGAAATTCAACGATATTATTTAATAGTAAAATATCTCAGATTTTTATCAAATCAATTATTATATCCAGTAATTCTCAAGTCACTTCAAGGTCAATCTCAATAGTTTTTCTCAAGTATTTATTGCAGTTTAGTCAGTCAGTTTATCAACAATTATTTCAAGTCAATTCAGTGAAGTTAATCAACAGTTATGAGACAATTATCAACCTTGTACATAGTGTAAATCATTCAACGTGCGTTTCGATTCCGTCAATAAACCTTTGTGAGTGATTTTAATCAACTGTGTTATCAATATAGTTTTCCACAATTAAACACTTCCTTCACACCACCCACAATGCCAGCAAAATTAAGTCTCTCATCAAACAATGTCCCTTGATATTATCTCATAAAATTACTCATTATCGAGATAAATCAGAGGGGGGGGGGGGGGGGGAAGAGAGTTCGTTTCGAAACATTTGAAACGGACTCGTATATTAATTAAATTTGATTAAATAGGGGGGGGGGGGGGCGAGAGAAGAGAGTTCGTTTCGAAACATTTGAAACGGACTCGGATTTTCTTTAAATTTGATTCAATAGAGGGGGGGGGACGAGATAGGAGAGTTCGTTTCGAAACATTTGAAACGGACTCGGATTTTGTTTAAATTTGATTCAATAGAGGGGGGGGCGAGAGAAGAGAGTTCGTTTCGAAATGTTTGAAACGGACTCGGATTTTCTTTAAATTTCATTGCATAGAGGGGGGGAGGGAAGACAGTTCGTTTCGAAAAATTTCAAATGGACTGGAATTTTCTTTAAATTTCATTGTATAGAGAGCGGGGGGGGGGGAACAGTTCGTTTTGATAAATTGAAATGGACTCGTATATTAATTGAATTGGATTGAATAGAGAGGGGGGGGGGATAGTTTGTTCAAAAAATTTGAAATAGACTCGGACTTTGTTGAAATTTCATTGAATAGAGGAGGGGGGGAAGAGAGTTCGTTTCGAAAAAATTGAAATGCACTCGGATTTTCTTTAAAGTCAACTTGACCCTTGATATAATTTTGTTTTTTTTTTTTCAAATCATGTTGGAGAAATGGAAATTGATACTGATGAATCCAACGAGAGTGAAAAGACGGAGGAGGAGGAGGAGGAGGAGATGGAAATTGATGATGATGATGATGATAATTACTGCTCTCGATGCTTTTGTCCTGGTCATCTCAGTCAAGAGGACAAAGCATGCCGCCACTATCATCGACGTTTTACAGAAAAGCGTTTTGGTGCAAATCCAATTCGAAAAACAACGAAAATGGGTTTACTAGCAGCTCTTGGTAATGACCTACTTTTGGAACCTATTCGTGAACATGTTCGCATTATGTCAGACATAATGATTGAAGGATCAATTCTAATTGAATCAATGGTAAGGAGCAGGCATGACAAGTTTTATGAGTGGTTAGACAAACACAAAAAAGGGGAGCCAAACTTTACATTCTTCTTCAAGGCATTATACATTAATAAAAACGAGCATAAAAAAGACGTCAACCATCCAGATACATGGATCAAGGAATATATTAAAAGAGAGGGAAATTACACTGGGCGATACGATATAAGTCACAGGGTTCATGCAGTTAATATGCAAGAGACTGTATATCGTACTGCTTATAAAAATTTGATTGTTCTCAATGCTTTTCGACTTTTTCGTAAATATTTCTGTAAATTAACTTTGGAAAATGCTGAAAAAGAAATAGAAAACGAGGAAATTACAGATGACGAGAAAATTCAAGAATTAAAGGACAATTCAAAACGAGAGGGACTTGAACAAACATTCCAATTGTTTAGAGGAGAAATGGAGCAGAAAGACTTGCCAGGAATTTTAGGAAATGACAAATACAAAAATCTTCAATGGCCACCAAGGGCATCAAATTGGTGGCATTTCATTGACTTTTTTGTTGAACTTCAAGAACACATTTCTTTAACAGCATGTCCAATATTTCACCATGGCCTACATCATGCACACATTACGAGTGAAGTCCTTTTTGACATGATAAAAAGACACTATCCCAGATGGCTGCCCGGTAATTGGGCAAGTCAAAAATGGAAAACCGATGATATTATATCACAAGTGTGGAATAAAGTATTCAGAATTCAAGTGATTGACAAAGAGATAAGTAAACAATTTGGAATGTTCGTCACTACAAATGGTGTAGATATTTCAATACATCGAGCATATAAACGACAACCAGAAAGTAAAAATACGAGAAAGGACTCAAAGGGGAAAAAACAAGATGGAGAAGAACAACAACAGCAACAACAATTCACTTATACCCTTGATGAATTTGATCACATGATTGGAATTGACCCCGGATACTGATGTGCTATGCTCGGATGTATTTTAACTGACGATATCAATTTTAATGAAGACTATGATGAGAATGGCATACCACGCAGCGATAAAGAGACTCGCCTTGTTTTTAAATCAAAACATTATCATCGTGATGTGGCATTTCGTGATAGAAAGAAGGCTCTGAAAAGAATGTGTACTAGTAAATCAGAGACTTTTGTGGCAAATTTGCAGGAGAAATATCGGGAAATTATTAAAAGGGATTTCAAGGAGTACCACCAGAAGCGATATAAAGAACTGAAGGAAAAGGCAGAGAGAGTTCAAGAAACTGCTAAACGACGTCAGAAAGCCCAGGAAAACAAAAAAGCCAGGAAAGTTGAGCAAATGAGGAAAAATGGAAGGGATCCTGTCAAAGTCACAGACAAGAGGAAATTAAGAAAGCAACAGGAATTTCGTACAAAACCACCAGAGAATGAACGAGAAGAAAAAACTGCCAAGTCTACGAAAAAACCCAAAAAATCCAAAAAACCTGTGAAACCTGAAGATGTAAAAGTTGATCTCACTCTCAATGAACCGTTAACACAAGAATTAGCAACAAAATGGCGTCTAGAGTCCTTTAAAAAATTACAACCAATTTATGCTTGTCCGAAAGTGGTGCGTCTCAAGTGGGATAAGTACATTAGAACGCAGAAGGAGGTACAAAAAATACTCGACAAACTACGATGCAAGGGACAGAAGAAGAAGAAATATCACAATCGTGGTAGAAAGAAGAGGAAAAAAGAGAAGAAAAAGAGAAAAAAGGTATTGGTGATGATTGGAGAATTTCGATTGCCCAGTGGCATCAAGAGCCACCGGAGAACACCACTGCGTGCTGTAAGGAGAGCGTTGGAGGCAGACAACGACTTTGTCGTAGTAAAAGTGGATGAATTTCGTACTACAGCCAATTGCTCCACGTGTAATGGTCCGTGTCCACCATCCAAATCCCCCCACAGATTTCAATATTGTCCATATTGTGAAATCACATGGCACAGGGATGTGAATGCAGCACGAAATATCTTACGGCTGGGGCTCATACTTGTTGGATTACTTGGAAAAGAATAAATGTGGAATTGAAATAATTTTCAACGTGGTAATGACGTTATACCACCACCACCACAATACTCTGCACGTAATTGCAGAAATTCATCAAGTAAGAATAATGAATTTAATTTTTTTCCTCCCTTTATTTCCATTTAAATTAAATTATAAAAAATAATAAATATAATTTGTTTTCAGGTGATTCATCCCCCATGCAGCAAGGATAAATAAATGGCGACGGTAGGAGAATAACCGTGATGCATCCTAGCAGTGGATAACACTCGCCAAGATGCTAATGGTTTCCCCATCTAATGCCATCATCATCATCATCCTGCTACATCTAATTAAATGTTAAATATACTATAAGCGGTCTTACGCCGAGTCGTTACGCTGGATTTATTCAATTGTGCTAATCCCCGCATCAACAGCTGAGATCATGCTGTATGTGTGATGTGATAGGGATATATTTGCAATATTAAGAATGTTATTTTATATTAAGCACACATGAGATAATGTAGTATTGGATGGAAGTGTATGAGGCTTAAAAGCCATACCTCTTGCAAATAAAATTATATCAAGAGATACTTTCTATCAGAAATTTAATTCTCTACAAAAAAGGTCTCTTGACATTTTCTCCTAAAATCACTCATTTTCTGGATAAATCCACAATAATGAAAAATATGAAATTTGAATTATTGATTTAATAAATTATTTATTCTAAAATCAAAAAAAAATATTTTATATTCTTAAAGACTTCATCATCATGAATTCTAAATGCTGCTTCAGGTGTTTTGATTTCTTCTGATATTTAAATAAATTATCTCGATGAATTTGCTCTTGAGATGCTATTCTGACATCAGATTCATCTCGAAAATTCGATAAATCGAGAGGAGGTAGTCTTCGATTGTCTTGGGTTAGATTCAATGTTCTAATCTCTTCATCATATTCATATTCTTCTGAATCTTTTATCTGAATACAATAATCCTCACGAAATGCTTCTTGTAGATTTTTTCCGAGTTCTAGTCGACTCGAATCCTTTGATTTCCATAAAATTTTCTTTTTAATTATCTCCATTTCTCTTTTATTGTCTTCATAAACCTGAAATAATATTCCAATCAATTATTCATTTTCTTAATTAAATTTATTACAATAAATAATCACTTGTATATTGACTCCAGGATCTGACAAAATCTGGAGACTCCAAAAGGGATATTCCAATGAATCAACTCCTATTTTGTCTTGTATAAAACTTGCAGACGAATTTAATGATTTTCCTGTTAAAATAATCATCTCAATCTCTTTCTTCATCTTCTCGACAAATCCCCACTCATTTCTAGTCAATGGCCAAGAATCATCGATCACAATAGCATGAATAGAATATTCTTCCTCCCAATTTGATAATTTAACAACTGGAAGAAAGACTACAGGACCCCCAGTAACTTGATTCAATTGTCCTAAAATCTCACTCGAAATCATCAGTTTAATTTTTGTCTTGGAATAGGAGGATTTTAGTCTTATGGATACAGTGCAACTGTTGGAGACTTTCAAGATAGCTTTAGTGATGCAATTTTCTGAATTCGGTATGTAAATGTTTGATAGTTCATGAACTCCACGATCTATTGGAACTGGAGGATTGTTAGATATTTGGAATTGGGGAGAACCTTTTATTATTGTTAAATGGAGAGTCCATTCTATTTCGGTCAATCTGTAAGAAGATTTTCAAATGTAAATCATATATTTTTTTTTTTGAAATAAAAAAAAAAATCATAATTTTTGAAGAATTCAAAAATTCGAAAAAACTCAAAAAAATGTAATAAATCATCAATTTACCCATTCTCATCATTCGTCCCATACCCAAGAACAGTAAATCCTCCCTGATTCCTCTTATACCGAAACGGCACAACATTATTACCAATTCTCTGAATTTCCCTAGTCGTATCATTATCAAAACTCCTCAGCGTGTAAAAAGGTAGATCAATGAATAAATCTAACGAAGCAAATACAATTTTACCGTCAGGTACAATAAAACACTGACGAACAATTGGAATCCACTTGGAAGATGTCACAATTCCCTTGATTTCCTGAATCTCCAATACTTTATCAAAATCATAACTGCAGGGATAAAATTCTCTTAAATCTGCATGACGATTTATCATGTTTCTAATGAGTTGACAGACTGTGTCTTCGTCAAATAATTTAATTATCTCCTGAAGAGTTTCTTTGATGACATCATGCTCTTCATGATTGCTCTCATGTATTCTTAAGTATTTCTTGATAATTAGCATTCTGAATAAAGATTGAATCTTCACAACTGCGATTTCATTTGATGGCTTGTAATCATCAGCATCATGATTATATAATGAACATTTACCGAATTCTGGATCAATGAAGAAAATCCTTAATGCACGTATTGTCTGGTAATACCGATAATCCGGGAATTTCTTCTCAATTAAATACAAAAATTCTTCTTTAAAATACTCATGAATTGATTTGCGATCTAATCCATCAGATAATCCATGATTCTGTGGAAGATAGCTCTGATGATAATTCCTCAAATTCATTAAATGATTCTTGAACCCAAAAGATTGAAAAGCCATCTCCAATCTGCATTGGACACCCTTTGCTAATAATCTAGTCATTTCTGATTCATTTGTCATGAGATCTTGTATTTCCTTCTTCCTTCCAATATGAAAGAGTTTATCAGATGATATGGTGAGGTAATAGCTGCTGGATTGACAGAATATCTTCAGAAGATGTCTTCCAGGTGTCAAACAAACGACTTTTGATGCTGTACCTCTCGTCTGAATCTTCAGTAGATTCGATTTATCCAAATTGAACCAGCAGGCTCTCTCGATAATCAAATAACTCCAATTGTTCTCTTCATAGACGCAATAATTAAATAAAAAGAACTTGGAATCGATGGAGTCAACCAGAAGATACAATGGTTCGGGCAAATCATGGAAAAAATTAATATTTTCACAAGATTTATTTTTACTTTCAACATTGATAATATTCTTTTGGTCTTGAGGTATATTAGAAATGCTTCTAGTGCATTGGAAATAGTCAGTCTTGAATAAAACGTGAAGATCCATCGGATATCCGTTTAATTCATTAAAATCGAACCAATCGACATTAATTTCTTGATTGAGGATAAGAATACGTCTTGTGGGAGATGAGTACTCTTTGGGGTCTATAATCCCCTGACGTATTGCCCATGGAATCCAGCGAGGGAGTTTCCAATTTTCAATTGGTGGTTTAATCTTAAAAATGAAGGGAATATTCAGGAGGATGTATATTTATGAAGAGAATTCTTACCTGCGTGACATCTTGAGGATGATCGGAGTTGGATTCTATGTATAAAGGGTACCCATGGGGAAGTTTTGACAGTTTGTCATTAGGGGGTTCGTGGAGATGTAAAAATGTCATGGTATTTAGAGAGTTTAGTTCTTCTATTTCAGACTGTTTACTCTCTTTTTTACTTTTTCGTTTATTTCGTTTTTTTTTGTCTTCCGGTTCATTTATATCATTCAACTGGATATTTTTACTTGTGATCGTTGATCGTGAATTATTGGTTATCGGAACGTATTTAGTTAGGAGATTCCAACGGTCTTTCGGGGATAGGGGAGTTAGATTTTGAGACAAATATGACCATCCTAAATTATTATCTGATTTTAAAAATTGTTTAATTTCAGTTTTTGATGAATATCTCTGGATCTAATGGAGATAGCGAAATTTTCATGAGGACCTTTTTTGCAGAGCAGAATGATCTCTACAAAAAAGGTTTCTATGAAAATTTCGATAGCTGTGTCAGCTGATTCAGAGTTATTCCATAAAATATGGAGAGTTGCCTGTGAGATTGATAAATGGGTTGAAATCGAAAACTTCGTGATGTTCGATTGACGTAAGGGAAGCAATCTGCCATAATGCTTTTGCTAATAGCATGGGCCATAATTCGTTGATGTTTTGAGTCCGTGGAAGGAGAGGATTGTCTTGTTTGTCCAGTGGTACTGTGTCATCGACGATGAAACATCTCCAGAAACCCATGAAAAATAGTCGAATCATGTATTCACCTAATAAGCATTAAAATTAAAATTAAAAGCCTTAATTATTATTGAAATTAAATTTAATTAATTATTTTTACCAAGAGAATCATTTATTTTCACGTACCATCAGGATTTATATAAGGATTATGATCAGATTCTCTTCGCGATTTATTTGGGGAATAAATATGGTGCCATCCCTGCCATTTTTTGCCATTTTCTTCATGACAATAGTTTAATATCGTCAATGATGAACAAAACCATTTGATGAACTGTAATCCCACGTTATCATCAGACTGAATGAATAAACTACGTTTTCAATTAAAAATCTACCTCACTGTGCAATAAATGTTGATTATTCATGAATAAATCTGGAGAATCTGTTGAATCATGGAGAATAAGGTTTATATCCCCAATTTTAGGGAATCGTTTCCAGTGATGAGGTTCCAGTGAAGATGGTAGTGATATGGGTTGAGGTACTTGAGGTACTTGATCAATTTATTCCAATTAGTCGATTTTCCACATCTCATTAAACACCAAATTATCTCCATAATGAGTGATTTTAGGGAAAAATATCGAAAGACTTTTTTTTTATAGGAAATTTGATTCTCTACAAAAAAAAGGTCTCTTGACATGTTCCTCTAAAATCATTCATTATGGAGATTAATACGATTTTACCCCATGTTTCACTCCTAGAAACATCACTCCATAAATTCCAAGGAATTGACGTTTTTTTAGCCATTTTCCGCATTGATTTCACTAATTGGGGGAAAAAATTGACGATTCATTTGTTTTATTTAATAAAAAAAAATTATTTTATGGATAGATAGATTTTACAGAGCATCAATCAATTGATACTTACAGATAAATTATACAAAATAATTATAAATGATTGATAATGTCTCAATTATGTAAAGTTTTCTAAAAAAATATTCTATAATATTATTTAGGCGATAATAGCAGTAAATTCATGAGAACACTATCAACTAACTTGAATATTGTTATCGACAAAAATAATTATCTATTTTTCAATTAAAATCGATTAATTTTGATTGATAAATCACACAATCTTGTAGAAAATCCATTCGTCAATGATATATAACATATTTTGAATATCAGATTAGTTTAAATCTTTTCTTTCTCTAAGAGTCTAATAATTTTTTTTATAATTTATTTTGGCAAGTTTTATAACTATATCTTTTTTTTTTAATTTGAGATAGAAATGGATGGATTTTTCAGTTTCCCAATATTACACATTATATTGAAAAATAAAAATTATAAAAATGAAGGGAAAATAAATCTAATCTGGGGGCCTATTCTGGTTCGTATAAATTGATAAATAAATGAATAAATGTCATTTTTACCGGTCTGAAGACTGGCAAAATCAAGATTTATTCATTTATTTATCAATTTATACGAACCAGAATAGACCCCCAGTTCTCAAGGCTTTCAGAATACTGGATTAGTCATTCAAAATGGATCTGTTACTAAATAATAAAATAGTATATTAAAGAAGAAATTGGCACTGGTAAATATTAATCGAAAATTATATTTTTTTCAAATGAAAATCTTTGAAATACTTGAACCGAATTCAGTGATTTTTGCTGGGTCCAGAGGCCCGCTGATCCTCCATTCTGCCAGCCTGTAGTCTCTGAATAAGAGCAAAAAGATCCTCTTCAGGTACAGTTGTTCGAGTCCTGCCATTTGTTCTTTGGTTCTGCTCCTCTTCAGTATCTTGAACAGTTGATGCCGCTGGCAATGGGCTCCTCTGATCCTCCAGCCTCGAGCTTTGGCACCGAAGGAGCATGTCGATGAATGAGTCATCAGGATCCTGAGGATTTCGTACTGGTGTCTTCATGGCCGCTTGGGTCTTTGGATTTGTGTTCAAACCTGGGAGATAGGGGAGCGTCACTCTCTGTTCATCCATTCGTTTGCTCTGCATTCCAGCTATTAATTCCCACAAATCATTACCATCATTGTCTTTATCTTTCTCTTTGTCTGGTGGTGGTGCTTTTGTTATCATCTTCTTGGTTGTATTGAGGACACAGCGTTGATCATCCATTCTTCCAGATTGAAATCTTGTTAATTGTTCAAAGAAATCCTCCTCTTCTTCCTCTTGGGAGGGTTGAGGAGCTATTCCAGCTCGTGCTGGTAAGGGCTCGTCTTTTTGTTTACCATCGGGAGTCAACTTAATAAGATCCAAATTATCCATACTCTGTCTCCTGAGTCTGTACCTCCCAGGTGATGAAATAGCACAATCAGTTGGATTATTACTTCCCCCTTTATCATTCTCCTTCTCATTATTCTCCATTCCCATAATCTTCTGCAAATCAGCAACATTAATTTGTGCTGTTGCTTGTCCCATTGGATCACCAAGTTCCTTAGAAATATCAAGATGAAGACTTGCAAAATGCAAGGCTTTATCATGATTACCCATTGCTGAATATGCATTACCAAGTGACCAACAGGCACGTCCCTCACCCACACGATCCATCAATTGTTGAGCAATAACCAAATGCCTCAAATGATACTCAATAGCCGATGAATAATCTCTCAATAACGTATAAGTATTCCCCAATGAATAACACGCTTGTGCCTCAACAGCACGATCACCAAGCTCTTGAGCAAGTACCAATGTACGTTTATAATGTTGTGCTGCTTTATCAAATTCACCCAAAAAAATATGTGAATTACCTAAATTACTATTAGCCCTTCTTTCAGCAGCTTTATCACCAAATTCACGTGCTATCTTTAATCTCTCGTTGTGATAAAAAATTGCCTTTTTAAATTCACCAAGAAGATAAAATGTATTACCAAGATTGCCACATGCCCTTCCTTGTGCAGCAGAATCACCTAATTCTTTCATAAGTTTGAGATTATCTTCGTAATAACCAACAGCCTGTTGGAGACATTGTCTTATGTCGTCGGAAAATTTACCAGGATCGTGGGGACCACGACCACCCTGTTTACCCTTGGCGTGGTATACATTTCCAAGATTGTAGAGGGCTCTTCCCTCACTCAATTTGTCACCAATTTCACGGGATATTTCTAGATGACGTTTGCAACAAATCATTGCTTCGTCGAATTTACCCATTACTTTCAGGGTATTACCGAGATTTCCACTGGATTTTGCCTCACCCAGTTTATCACCCATTGATCTGGCTAGAGTCAGATCGTGTTTGTGGTACTGCATTGCTTTGACATAGTCACCTAGGTAGAAATAGGCATTCCCTAGTTGACTGTATATTGCACTGAGAGTTCGGAGATCGTCTGTACCAGCTTGTATTGCTGCCTGGAAGAATGCTACCCCTGAGCGACAGTCACCGGCTTTGCAGAGACGCTCACCCTCTAGGGCTAGTTCTAGGCACATGTTGCTGTCACTTCCGCCATTCTGAAAGGATTTTTAGAGTTGTAATTGTGAATTATCTCGGGTAAAAGTGATTTATGAGGAAAATTACAAGAGACCTTCTTTTTGGAGAATTTTATCAGCTACAAAAAAGGTCTTCGACAATTTTTTATAAAACCACTCGTTTCTGAGATGTTTGTAAAAAAAAAAATTTGAAGTATTTCCTAATGAGTCATTAATTAATTCGATGACTTGCTCCAAAAAAGTATAAAAAATGATTCATAAATATATTTATTACCTGTCCTTCGCCCACTAAATTCTCAATACTTGCACTACTGTACGACATTTTTACTCTTGATTATCTCAATTAAATAAAATTCCTCAAAACTTGTTCAATTAAACAATGAGACTTTGTTTTCATCCACTGACTCAACTCCTTGTGCTCTCTCCTGATGTATTGCACCCATGCATTTCCACTATTATCTTATTTAAATTAATCAGACAATCCCCAAGTTTAATTAACAAAATGTAATTATTACAATAGTCTTCTTGATAAATCAAACAATATCAATGAAAACGCGTCATCTGGAATTTATACGTTGAGCGTCGTTAAACACACCCTCTTTTTTCATCCAATCTTTCATGGCACTGACTCTAGATTCCACAACTGTAGTACATACAGTCGTCAACATAAGTTCTGTCCACTTTTACCATTGAACTATACACGGCTGAGTAGGACAAAACTTCTGTTGAGTACTGTATGCTCGGCTGTCCATAAAATCGTGGAAAATCAGATGGCACAACTGTACAGGAATCCAACTGTACAGGAGAAAAGTTTTACATCGTCTCATCTGTACATGATGCTCGAAGTCGGTCAAACACTGTCGGTAGAGTAGATATTTTTTCTTTTTATTTATAGTCGGTATCAGTTATAATCACCAATTGAGATTAAGAGATGGCGGTATGTATCTGCCTATGAGACGGACCATCGTATACTTGGCAGACGAGAAATTAATTATACATTCTAATTATGCTCATTCGTTTGGGGATGATTTGGTGATATTTGGGCAAATTGTTTTAAGATTTGGGGAAAATTATTTGATTTATTATTAATTAATTAAAGTATGACGTATAGTTAGCAAACAAATCATTGAAAAAATTGGAAAAATTACTCAAAAGCTTATCTAAATGGTTTGGGGAATCGAATTCTGAAGACCAAATCATTTGGGGAAGAATGAAACCCCCACAATTAATTAATTAATTTCGATTGATAGCGTAGTAGCGGTGGGGGTGATGGATGTATACAATCGTCGCATAAAGTTCGTAAAGAACGTGAAGTTGTGAGCGGATGAAGATTGCACGGAGTATAGAACCGAAATGAACGGACGGTTCGTGCCTTGGTTGATTTTAGTTTGTGCTCGAGTAGTTGCCGGAGAGGGGGAATAGGAGAGAATTTAGACAGTTTGCAATGCTAGCGACAAGGTTAGGATTGGTGGCAATTCTAACCAATTGAGGGAGACATTGAATAATTTAAAATTAAAAATGTTGTAAACAATTTATGAATGAAGCAATTATCTCGATGATGCATGAATTTAAGAAGATCCTCAATATTCCACCATAAAATCATCCGTTATCGAGATAATTACACAATTAATTAGAAAAATTCGACCTAATTATATAATTTTTAAGTTAAATAATTCAGTAATCGAGTAATTATCTTGATAATGAACGAATTTAAGAGGATACACAATGAGAATTTTTTTTGTCGATAATTTCAATCAACTCAAAAAATTGTCTCTTAATATTTCTTTCTAAAAGCATTCGTTATCAAGACAATTACATAATTAATAGAAAAAATTCGAACTAATTATACAATTTTCAAGTTGAATAATTTAGTAATTGAGCAACTATCTCGATAATGAATGCATTTAAAGGGATAAATTAAGAGACCTTTTTCATCGATAATCTTATCATCTCCGAAAATTGTCTCTTGATATTTCCGCCTGAAATCCTTTGTTATCGAAATAATTACACAATTAATTAGAAAAATTCGAACTGATTATATAATTTTTGAGTTAAATAATTTAGTAATTGAGCGATTATCGCAATAATTAATGGATTTGAGGGGATAAATCAAGAGACCTTTTTTCTTATCTCCAAAAATTGTCTCTTAATAAATCCTCCTAAAATCCTTCAATATTGAAATAAATACACAATTAATGAGAGAGATAATGATTGGAATTATATCTAGTATTAGATGATTGGTACGAATAATAAATTAATAATTCTATTTTGGATAATATTATGAAGGATTTTCTTTTAAATCAATATTTGTATGCAAAAAGAACATTTTGTAAGTAGAATTATAGACAAACAACTGTGAAAATTATTCTTCTTCCATTGAGATCAAGCGTGCTCAGCTGATGTGGAAGCATCAGAGTCAGTACTTGATGCTTCGTCAGAGTCACTCGAGTTGTCAGCAAGGGCTGGAGCAATTAATTTGAGGAAATAAATCAAGAGACCGTTTTTGGCGATAATTTCATCATCTCTAAAAATTGTCTCTCAACTTTCCTTCCTAAAATCCTTCCTTATCAAGATAATTACACAATTAATTAGAGAAATAGGCACTAATTTTGTAATTTCAATATTAAACAATTCATAAATCTAAAAATTATCTCGATAATCAAAAACGGTCTCTTGATTTATTTCCTCAAATTAATTGATTATCGAGATAATTTTTAGATTTATGAATTGTTTAATATTGAAATTACAAAATTAGTGCCTATTTCTCTAATTAATGATGTAATTATCTTGATAAAGAAGGATTTTAGGGAGGAATGTTGAGAGACAATTTTTGGAAATGATTTTTGAGAATTATCGACAAAAAAGGTCTCTTGATTTATCCCCTCAAATTTATTCATAATCGAGATATTACTGCCTCAACTATTGATTTTTCATTTGGTTTTTTATATTCCAGTTGCTGCAACAGGCGATGTCGTGGGGGATCTCACCAGGAAAGCTGAAGCACTTCGGTTCGGCATCGTTAATGTGAATTTCCAGCTGTTACAAGTCATAGGTCGTCAAAGATTTGTCTTACTAGGACTTGGAGATCTTATCGCCTCAGCTGAACAGTTGTTCCCAACAATGGAGAGAATGCAGGAAATTCTCGCTCCAGCCCTTGCTGACAACTCGAGTGACTCTGACGAAGCATCAAGTACTGACTCTGATGCTTCCACATCAGCTGAGCACGCTTGATCTCAATGGAAGAAGAATAATTTTCACAGTTGTTTGTCTATAATTCTACTTATAAAATGTTCTTTTTGCATCCAAATATTGATTTAAAAGAAAATCCTTCATAATATTATCCAAAATAGAATTATTAATTTATTATTCGTACCAATCATCTAATACTAGATATAATTCCAATCATTATCTCTCTCATTAATTGTGTATTTATTTCAATATTGAAGGATTTTAGGAGGATTTATTAAGAGACAATTTTTGGAGATAAGAAAAAAGGTCTCTTGATTTATCCCCTCAAATCCATTAATTATTGCGATAATCGCTCAATTACTAAATTATTTAACTCAAAAATTATATAATCAGTTCGAATTTTTCTAATTAATTGTGTAATTATTTCGATAACAAAGGATTTCAGGCGGAAATATCAAGAGACAATTTTCGGAGATGATAAGATTATCGATGAAAAAGGTCTCTTAATTTATCCCTTTAAATGCATTCATTATCGAGATAGTTGCTCAATTACTAAATTATTCAACTTGAAAATTGTATAAGTAGTTCGAATTTTTTCTATTAATTATGTAATTGTCTTGATAACGAATGCTTTTAGAAAGAAATATTAAGAGACAATTTTTTGAGTTGATTGAAATTATCGACAAAAAAAATTCTCATTGTGTATCCTCTTAAATTCGTTCATTATCAAGATAATTACTCGATTACTGAATTATTTAACTTAAAAATTATATAATTAGGTCGAATTTTTCTAATTAATTGTGTAATTATCTCGATAACGGATGATTTTATGGTGGAATATTGAGGATCTTCTTAAATTCATGCATCATCGAGATAATTGCTTCATTCATAAATTGTTTACAACTTTTTTAATTTTAAATTATTCAATGTCTCCCTCAATTGGTTAGAATTGCCACCAATCCTAACCTTGTCGCTAGCATTGCAAACTGTCTAAATTCTCTCCTATTCTCCCTCTCCGGCAACTACTCGAGCACAAACTAAAATCAACCAAGGCACGAACCGTCCGTTCATTTCGGTTCTATACTCCGTGCAATCTTCATCCGCTCACAACTTCACGTTCTTTACGAACTTTATGCGACGATTGTACAGGGACAGTCCTCAAACAATACCTTGCGTACAATATATATGTATACATCCATCCCCCCCACCGCTACTACGCTATCAATCGAAATTAATTAATTAATTGTGGGGGTTTCATCTTCCCCAAATGATTTGGTCTTCAGAATTCGATTCCCCAAACCATTTAGAAGCTTTTGAGTAATTTTTCCAATTTTTTCAATGATTTGTTTGCTAACTATACGTCATACTTTAATTAATTAATAATAAATCAAATAATTTTCCCCAAATCTTAAAACAATTTGCCCAAATATCACCAAATCATCCCCAAACGAATGAGCGTAATTAGAATGTATAATTAATTTCTCGTCTGCCAAGTATACGATGGTCTGATACGACTGTGCTCTAAGAGCGTCTCACCAAAGTTATTTTTTAAATGATTGTAAATAATTTATAGTGGAATTTTAAGAAGTTGATGCCTTTTTAAAGAGATTATCAAAGTTCGATACTACTAAATTTTGAATCGCAAACGTTTGTCATTCACCTCTATTGTGATTTTTTCTCTCTTACTTATTCATGTTAAACTTAAAACATGTGTGATACTTCAAATCCTATGTGAATGACCAAAGACTGTACACTTAGCCTTAATGAGAAATGTGATAAAATGTTGAGTTTTATTTTACTAGTGGTGAGCTTAATGAAATAAAACAGGCAATTAGATTGTTGGAAAATAGTTTGACTGCCCAAAAAAATAAATTTTGATTATTTCTGAACTAATTTTTTCAGTTGCTGAAAATCAAGATTCGTTCATTGATTCGTTAGTATAGAGATCAGTGCTTTGCTGGGGTCACCAAAACCCCCCGAACTGAGCCTCTACTTTAGTCTATCCTCTTTGTGTACAGTTGTGGAAGAGTGAACGGAGCCCCCCCGCGACGACTTTAGTCGGTATGAAAGAGAGTGATTCCAAACTTTAAAAAAAAAAAATTTCGCAAAAAACGGTTATCATATTCGTAATCAGCGACCCCAAAAACATAAATTCCAGTTATAAAACTTGCTGGAGAAATTAATCGAAGTCAATGGACACAGAAATGGCCTTGGTGTATGGAAAAGGAGAAAAAAATAAACTCTTCAAGTTACAAATCTTTATTATTTTACAAAATGATGAATGAAAGTTAATACATATGTATCAATGCCCCAAGTCATGAATCCTATTCAAGAAAGCTCATACACATAAATGAACATCGTTAGAGTCGAAAATATCTCGAAAACGCGTAAGACTGATTCCTCATTGGTCAATGGCAATAGGTATGAAGTTGGTTAGGTTTCACCCGGGAAATTTGAATGAGTAAAAATCCACACTTACACAGCGCGCGCAGCGCGCTTCACTGTCTCGTATACATGAATATACATTTCTATCGAGCTTGGAGCGTAAACAGAAAAAAATATAAAACCATGGGAGTATCTAGATTTTACCAGAAAAACACATTTCCTGTGATGAATAATTCTGAACAACTATATCTTAACATTTGCTCTGATCATTCTGTCACCTCAGTCATGTTCAATAATTCTCTAATTTTATTTTTTTTTTCCGTCTTCATATCTAATGATTAACATAATTATCTAAAATATATTTGGACTGTTCAATAAGCCATCAATACAATCCTCAGCACTCGTATGTAATCTGTTTGCAGAAGAATATTTTTGTTACATATTTATGAAAAAGTCGATTTTATGTATTAAATTATCTCATAAACTCTCTACAAAAAATTTTTTCATTTGAAATACGCAAATGACAATAAAATTCAACTGAAAACATCAGCAGATGAATATGACCCATTTTAATGCTCGTAAAATCCACTTTTCATGAGTAGTGAAATGACAATTTATGTAACATGTGCTCCAATAACTTCTCGAAAACTGAACTACTCACTTTTGACTCATGCTGAAGACATTATTTCATTGAAAATTGTAACATTTCTTGAAATACTTCATGCAGATATTATAACACGTATACTCATCATCCGATCCTCATTCTCTATAGTAGTATCTTAGAAATTTCGTAAAATTACCCTTCACTCAACACAATGCATGAAAAGTATTTTGGTATTAATCAATCTTCGATATATATCAGACGATATACAAAGAGTTTCTCAATTTTCTTTACACCCCTGCTCAAAGTATCATTTTATGGGCTTAATTTCGCCTTAAAATGATACTTTTCAGAGAGATGTAAAAAAAATATTAATTACAATATTGTAAAGCATTTTATACATAACATTATTATATATCTCAATATCACCACTTCAATGCCTAATCAGTTCGTATGAATTTCCCTCAAATGGATTATCTCGTTTAAAATGACATCACTAAACCAAGCAAAATTTTCTGAAATCTTCAATTGAATCAAATGCCAATAATGATACAATAAAAATTTTCACTCTTTCATAAATCATTAATTACTAAAAATGTCATCATCCACTCATTTGTCTAAAGGGTGCTCATCATCGTTCCATGATTAGGCAATTTATTACTATTCACTCAATGTCTCTTATATTTTGAATTAGCTCTTATTTTCGTAGAATCTCCCGAATAAAGTGTCGCAGACACTCCTCAAGTGATTCTCTAACTTGCGTGGCAGATTCTCGATTACGACATTCAAGCGAAGACCAGTTGTCATTATCTTAACATGAATTATGGCTGGAACAACCGAAATATTAAAAATTTATTTTGAGGCATTGCTGACAAATTATGAACTGCAATAATTATTTACACGAAAAATACTGCGAATAATAGCAATAATTTTTTTTTTTCATATATATCGTTAGATAAAGTACCATTTTGGGGATTTTCTTCTGAAAAATAAAAATTCATAAAATGGTACTTCAGACGAAAATATGAAAAAAAAAAAAAAAAAAAAAAAAATCATGGCCTCTATCTGTCTCTCATATCCTCATTCAAGAAATTTTTAAACCCTCTCTTTATTCAGATCTGCTATATTTGTCACATGAGTCTATCTTATATCACAGAGTTACATACGGTACCATTTTCTTACATCTAATGCAATAATTGTTAAGAGAAAAAAAAAAAAGTAAATGGAGCATAAAAATCCAGCAATTAAATAAAAATCAAATTTGGAAAATTATATTGAAATAGTGCAATATCAGGCGCAGGAGCCCATTCTGCAAATATTATAGAACACGAATTTATGACGAGTTTTATCAAAAACATTGATTATTTACTCCTTCGTTAATATTTTCTGACACATGGGTAAATTACAACGACTATGATAAAATCACATTTTTTCATTTTTCATCTTCTACAAATGAAATTTATCTCAGATTATTTAATATTTTCATAAAAATAAATTTCGAAATTTTTCCCATTTTCAATTACAAATTGAGAATTTGAAAAAAAAAAAACATTAATGATCAATAATGACTAGCAGAGAATACAATGGACCCACTAAATTCGTCATTGTAATGATTTTAATCCCATATGTAAAAATAATCGTTATTTTTTGTATTGAGTCATATGATCAGGAATGATCATCATGTGACATCACTAATTCTTCAAATTAATAAGGGTCAAGTGATGGGGAAATTTAGGTTTATATTCGGAGATCATTAAAATTGTCACTTGGACTAATTTAGTTGCAGTTAGAATCAATAAACAAATGGGTTCCTCATTATTAAATAAATAAAAAAAATCACATGTGTATGTGATATGTATTAGCAGGATGTTGGTCATAATCGGATTAAATTTCACGACTTGTTACCGGCGATGACGTCACATGACGTTTTTTTATCAATCTCTACTCCACTCCCCTCAATTCCTTTTTTTACGAACGTAATCTACAAAAACGTAACGAACATAAATAAATATTTGCAATTTTCAACAATAAAGCTATTCATATGCGAATGATTTAGTCTCATTTTAGGCTCCAGCGTCATTTAAATAATCGCTATAATATTTTTATCTCCATCAACCTTCTTCCGTTAAATATTAATACAGTTTTCTCTCTTAAATGGGTCAGTCGAGGCTTTATTATCCCGTTCAGAATTCTCAAATGTTTTGTTCTTTCCCAATTTTCAAATCTTATCCTTCCTCGCAATATGCGATGTTAGTGCGCAGTATCGAAATAAAAATGGTACTTTTAGGTCATGTTATGTTTCCCCCCACCCCCTCCCCACCCGACACAAACAGACATAACTAAAATCCACCCAAGGACACGTACCCTGAGACTGAAAAATAAGAGAATTTCCACTTGATACTGGAATCGTACAGACTTGTCATTCATTTTAGTCCAAAAAAGACTATTATTGCGATACGATTTCCATGGAATTTACTCAAGAGAGTCCCCCTATATTACCTCAAAAATTCCAATCTTTTAACTTACAATTTATCTCAATATATTTTCCTGATTTGGAAAAAAATATATATATACTTATATATATTCAATATTTGTTTTACTCAGCGTTTCATTTTTTTTCGTTACAATATTTATCAGATTAGACTAGGACATAGTATATTCATTCTTATTAATTTTATAAAGAAAAGAGGATTGATGTTAAATGGCTGAACAATAGCAATCATCAGTGATTATTAACATCGGCAAGCGAGATTGTCCAGTTTTTGAAACAATGAGATTCGATAATGGATGGCTTCAAATACTGGACAATTCAGCCTAGGAGAGAATACTTATGACGCAGTCTCTATCGAGTCTATGCAAATGAAGGGTTATTTTGAAATAATAAATTCTGACAATCTATATTACTCGTGATTTCTCATTAAAGAAATAATTTAAACACTAACCTCAATGTTTCACCTTGTCATTAGCATTTGTTATGTCTTATCAAGATGCTACTCCGCAACTGAATGTCTTCAGTTGGAATATTCAAATTTCTTTGCAATGATGTATGACTAGAAGACGTTTTTAATCTTCCAGTCAGTATTACGAGTTTGAGCTGCACCTATAATCCTCACTCGCTGATTATATTCATTATGACTTGTTACCAGACCGCAGGATCTGGACAAGATCGTGTCACCGCGCACTCTTCTTGCCCGGCAATCGAACTTCCAGGTATTGAGGTTCGTCGTATATCAATTGGTTTTGAGCCGCATAATGGTGGACGGCCCAAAACCCCTTGACTATTTCACGACAAGTTTCGTTGATCCTCAGAATTATCATCACTCTTACGAAGTGATCGTTTGAGTTTGTCAACAAGACGATTGTGAAATTTATTCAAAGAATTTGAACTTCCGGTCTTGGGTGGTGATGAGCCATTGCTCTTGCTTGGACTCTGCAATGAACTCTGTGATGCTCTTGATGATGTTCTTGAAAAATGACGTGATGACATTGCAACTGAACGATGAGCTGGTGATGTCAGAAAATCAGAGCCTGGAGATGTTGATAATGATGGGCCTTCCGATTTTGAACACTCTGATACCTTCAAAAGAATTAAAAAAATCATCAATAAAATTGGCAATTCTCTACAGTATCCCACCCACTCAAATTCGCAAACCCACTCCTTTATTTTTATTATTAACTACGCGTGCGCAGAATTGATTCATGACAATGCAGTTATCATTTACTTATAGTACAGTGCAAAGAGAAAAAAATAAAATTGGCATTCTCGCTTTTCTAGTGACCGTTAACTTCGATCGCGTGTCCAATACCCCCACCACTACTGACTTTCCCCATATCACGTTGAGTCTGGCGCCTAGTTGGCCACCAATAAAACACATCTATCCGCCTGTTTTCGTAATATTTACAAAAATATCCGTAACGCAATGTGAGAGAACAACAAAGGGACAAATTCCATGTTATTCATTTATGATTATCGCTGAATACTCATGTGAATTTTCCAAATTGCGTAATCCCTACGATATACATGAATTTGAATGATTTTTCCTTGTTGCAAGATTTTATTGATAAACATATATTTTATTGCCATATGTATACGACACAGACAAACGCTGGATAAGTCACGTAATCCATTTGGTGGAATGGTAGGGGTGGGGGAAATTTAAGGTACCGACGCAGTACCCCTGACAATTGTAACACATTATTATAATCAATTTAAACAACTCACTTTGCGACTTCTGCATGCCTGGGGATTTGAACACTCGGATGAACGTCTGCTACGGTTAGTTTTGTAAATATCCCACTCATTTTTAACAACTGGCATCATAAACGCCATCTCGACAGACACCACTTGCACCTCCTTTCACCGGTTTTTTTCTAGAACCTTCCAGTCAATGGGATTTATGATGGATTTTATACTTTTTTCGTACTCCACTGACTATTATCGTCAATCCGAGGAATACATTTGTACAAGAAACTCCGTTTTCGTAGTTTAGTTGACGCACCTGTGTCGTCTTTAGTTACAGTTTTAGACAAAAATTGATTGTATGACTTTTTTAAACAATTGTCACGTGATTATGTGGATGATAGATTTATCGGTAAGTAATGTTTATTTATAAAAAAATCAATTTTTTTAACGTGATTTTTTTATTTATTTTTTTCCAATTAATTTCGTACGAACTTGTCAGCTGCCAGTTTCAGAATGAGTACGCGAGGCGGCGTGCACCTAAGGTATTCGCGAAAAGGGGTGGGGAGGGCAGTCATATGATTGGACGAGGGCTCGTTCGGTCCACTACGTCATAGTGTTGCCATTGATTTTCCAATGTTGATACACACCGGTAACATGACGTTTTACTATTTTCTTTTTTTTTTTACTATGAGTTATGCTATTATTTAATTTCCAGTCGGTGGGAATTAATAGATTTACTGAGTATTTTTAAATCAGGAAATGCAAATATTTTTTTATATTTGCGTATGTTGAGAATTCTGGAGATTGTCTTTTCGTATAGAGGAGAGAAATTTTGTTTGGAATGTATTGTGGAAAATTTGATTTTACTCTGGAAAAAAACATCTCCAGGCATCTTTATGGACTAGATCAAACGCTCGAGTGATTTAATGGAATACGACTCAAAGACATTCATTTTTTTAACGACTATATCTCAATTGAGTTTGAATTATCAATAAGAACGGAAGGAACTGAATTTTTATAGATAAACATATGCTAATTATAATGTTCCTTCCCCTCCACTTCCGTCCTAATCAAGCGTTCTCATTAGTTCCTTAGAAAATTAACTGATAAATTGGAAAATCGAAAATAGTCAATTCTAGTTTTCTCTGAATATCTCGGAATTTACAGAATCTATCGAAATTTTCATAAGCACCTTTTTGTAGAGAAATTCAAGATCTACAAAAAAGGTCATTATCAATATTTCTCTATCTCCATTAAATCCAAAGACATCAATCAAAAACTTGATCTCAAGTTAAGTTGACTTATCAAGTTTCATTACTTTGCTTGTGAATATCAGTATCTGAACTGAAAAACTAATCGACAAAAGTTCCACGAGGTGTGGTTTCCGTTGACGGAATGGTGAGAGGGAAGGGAGGGGGGGGACGTCAAAGCCTATTATGCATCCTCAGGCCGACTCTATACAGTTTTGTTTCACTAGCGTCGGCTCAAACGCACGAATCGCGCACAGTTTGTCTTCAATTTGATTGTTAAGTTAACAGATCGCGCATTATTTCTGAGACTTTAGTTTTGTGGATTAAAAAAAAAAATGAAATGTTAATATTACGAGTGTGAGAGTTGAAAATCAATTAAAATTCAATTTTTAAGGGAGAAATTGAATAAAAATAAATAATGGTATTTGATCCTATGACTAGTGAACAGAGAAAACAATTTTTCAGACAAAATTATGGAACACATTTACCTGGGTAAATTAATTAATTTATTAATTAATAGTTTAAGGAATTAATTAATCAGATGGTGATTAAATTAGGGCAATTAATTTGATGAAAGCGGAATAAAAAATTTTCAAAAATTTTGATTTTATAAAAAATATTTTTAGTAATTATCAAGACATAAATTCATTTTATGTCACATGAATAATCAACACTGGAGGTACGGAAATTGGTGAAGGGGTTGGTACCAGCCCAGTACCAGGCGACCGGTTATAAATACAAATTCAACTACATATCACGCACAAAACGAAGGGTAAAATGCCCAAATACGGAATATACATCCAACGAATTTCTGAAATTAACGATTTTTTTCATTTTTCTGTTGGAAATGAAATTTTCTTTAAATAAACATTTAAAATGTACCCTTTGGAAGACGTTCCATATTCCATATCGATTTAACACATTCTGGAACTGGAGAAAATTAACAATTTCTTCATCATTATGAGAATTCATTAATTTCCAGATACACAGGTCACTGCCCAACTCTGAAATTTCGAGTTGGCAAAAGATTTGGCGCGAATACTCAGGAGATAATGGAGGTCAGTTGACAAATTACGTAACCTTGAAAAAGGATATGTCATCGTAATAATTAATATCGGAAATTCCAGGAACTGCTGGAGAAGAAAATCTTGAAAAATGGACCCTATCGGCCAAATTCAGTCAGAGAAACCGTGCATTTACTCGACAAAGAGAGACGCATACGAAGAAATTATAAAAATGATAAATCACTTTATAAACCACCGCCATATATCCTGGGATACACGGGGTATATACCTGGTTTCAACAGGAAATACGGACTATCTTTTATGCAAGCCGTTGAAGAAGGCGGCAAAGAGTGGCGAGAGACGCAGAATAAACTCAAAAGTAGACAGGATGCAATGCGCGCTCATACAGAGCGACTCAATCCGAGGAATTTGGCATCACGTGTCAGAAATGATAATGTCAATGTAGAGATTAATCATGGATATCAGCGGGATTCATCTTTTTTTGGTAAAATTTTGATGAACTTGTTTTATTTAATTTACTTGATAAATTCAATTTCTACAGGAAATCAAGTATCACCCGAGAGTCCACCAATTGTTGGATACACTGGGCACATACCAGGGGCAAAAAGTGAAGTGGCATTATCTCGAAGATATGCACAAGCTGCCAGAAGAGGTCTTGAACGTTTACAGCAAGAGAGAGAGAGCAGGTGTAGGAAGGGTTCAGTCTACATCGATGATAGTGGACATCCAACACTGTAATCACTGGATATTATTGAAGACTGTAAAAAAATGTTTATTTAAAAGTTGCATATGACTTAATACTTGTGTACATTAATGTTTACTATTTTAATTCAGTAGATTTTTTCTGTCTCATTGAATATCGAATTATCTCGGTAATGAGCGGTTTAAGGAGAAAATTTCAAAAGACTCTTTTTTGTAGAGAATCAAATTTTCTATAAAAAATGTCACTTGACATTTTTCTCTAGAATTACTCATTATTGAGATAATTCGATATTTCGATGGAATGTAAAAAATCCACTTTTACAAATTTAATTTATTATTAAATTCATACACTCTGAATTTTATTTTCGAACGAAAATGATTTTTCAGGGACAGAATTATCACTAGAAATGGTTCTGCTGTATTCATTTTTCATTTGAGAAAGTGAATTTCAGCTTGAATCAGAGAAATATAAAAATATGTAAATTATTAGAAAAATTACGTTCAACGTTGTTTTTTGTTTTTGTGTAAAAATGAGAGTATTATTGATAAAGTTGATGAAAATATCTTGACTTTTTCATTTTGGAGTTTTGGGTAATCTTCTCAAGCGTTCAATTTCCTTCCTGAGAGTTTCCTGCCAGCGTGCAAGGGATAATGATGTTTCACCGTGGGAGAGGGCCATTAATCTTGCAAAAACCATGAGTGAGTGAAGATTATCTGCATTTATGGTTTTATCCGTTTGTCTCAGTTTAACAAAATCCTCTTGAATTGTCTAAAAAACGAATTAATATTAATAATTCGATCGGAATGAATTTTTTATCTACAAACTCACTTGAGTAATATCTTCTTCAATCTTGAAATCAAGTTTTTGCAGTTGTTTAAAATATCGTCTCATGCCGTTTAATCGATTTTCATATGTTAGAAAATGCCCAGCAGCTTCAATAACTTGTGAATATATTTTTTCAACATCTTTGTCGATATTTAAAGGCACTTGAATCATACACTAAAAATTTTTGATTAATTTGTTAAAAAATCATTTTAATTTTTTACTTTAAATAAAAAAAAATTCAATCAACTTACTGGTATGAACGATTTAGTTGCTGATAATATCAAAACAGGCATATCAGTGTCATATTCTATCGCGTAGTAAGTGAAATCATACGTGACTTTTTGAAATATTGACAAGTCGTTTATTGCCTGATAATTCTTTCTTCCTGCTTGAGATAGTTTACCTGTTGTTAATTTTGTCTCGTCTATTATCAGATGTGTGTTGTTACTCAGTTGGAGGGTACCACTCATCAAACGATTGCATTCGTAATCCTTCCTGCATTAATTAATGAGTTATTTAAATTAAATGTCTGAGATTTTTTTGATAATTCGACATCAAGTTGCGTTTTTTAAGAATATCTTTAAATCTAGTGGAGATACAGAAAATTTCAAGAGGACTTTTTTTTAGAGCGGAATGAGAGCTATAAAAAAGGTTTTCTCAAAAAATTGGATTTATTTATTAGATTCAGAGATATTCAGGAAAAACTCAAGTACAAGTAGAATTTTCTCATTGGAATTCATGATTTTATGTTTATAAATACTTACTTGGGTATTAAACAGCCATCATTTAAATTCTTCAGGGTACACTCGAAATAATGACTCTTAGGTACAAGTTGTGTGATCATATTGTAGAAATTTTCAACGAAATTTGGAAATTTCTCAGTTGAAAAATGAGTTAAGTTGAGGGAATAATTTCCCAGGCATAAATCGTCCCGTCTCATGTATCTAAAATTGATAATAATGATTTCATGACTGATCTGCAATTAAATTACTGATAATTAACTCACACAGTGGATAATAAATGAGCAATAATATAATCAGCAGCTAAATCATCTCCAAAGAGAATTTGACTGAATATTTTATGTAAATCACTTCTGACAGCCTCGACTTTATGAATCAATTCCCCTGAAAATTTTTCTGGCATTTCTTCAGATGAATGAGTGATTTTTATCGCATGTAATCGAGGAATTAATGAGGTGGGAGGATTGTGAGCACAAATTTCAGCATCATCGATGAATTCTTCTTGATCAGAGACTGTATGAACAGTTGGATCCAATGATATGAATCCAATAATATCGACTACTTGATTCAATTTGAATGAAGAATCTTCTTTGTAAACCTAAACATAAAAAAGTCGATTTTTATTGTAAATATTCTTTATTGTTAAAAAGGAAAATTCAAAAATAATCATTTTAACACACCTTAACAATACAGGCTCTCCCCTCTTTTATTGGAACCGGAAAATTCAGTAGATTTTCATTGAATGGTGCTGTTTTATTCGAAATTTTACTCAATTTATTCTCATCTTTCTCTTTTTTTCGTGTTGGTTCTGAGGTATCCATTGGCTCTTCATCACACTGATCAAGTGATCGTTTGATGGAACTACGTGGAGCTGGATCAACAAGTTTTTTAAAATCTCTTGGTTTCTCTCTAGCCCAATCATTCAATCCTGGGACTGATATAACAACGAATGTCTGTCGTTCTGAACTTTTGTTGTTGTCAGACTCCAGAAGAATATTTTCATTGTCCTAATTTGTATTTAAAAAAAGGAGATTAAATTTGAAAAATACCATTATCTCGATAATTTTAGAGAGAAATGTCAAGAGACATTTTTTGTAGAGAATTAAATTTTCAACAAAAAAAATCTTTTGACATTTTTCTTTAAAATCACTCAACATCGAAATAGTTAGAAATTGATAATGTTTGTAGGCGATATTATACATGAGACGAACAATCCTTTAAGTGTCTCACACCTTTTACTGCCTTTATCTAAGTAAATACTTTTCATCTAGGCCATTCATCTCTTCTGGAACGTCAATAGATTGTGACGGAGAGTATCAACATGTTCCTTATTGGCCATTCGTTAAAACATCAAATTAAAACCTTTAAAAAACCTCAAAAAATAATCCAAGTCCTCTAATTACAACAAAAGATAATTAAAAAGTCATAAACACCTGACAAAATGCAGTATCTCGATACATTCCATTCCTCATAAAACTCACTCCACTGTTGTTATTCCTAACCTCATACCTCTCAAAATAAAACTCAGGGTTATACATGTCCTGAATCATTCCCCTGAATCTAACGAGTTGTCCATCCTTGAGATCATGAAGCGCACAAGAATTCAGAGAAGCTATATCTCCAGTTTCACCAATAATTTCCAGACAATTCTTGCATGATTCTTCATTCTCCATGAAGTAATCACACGTCCAATTCGTCATATTTCCAACTTTAACAAATAAAAAATATTTTATCATCTCATTTAACGTATTATCTATTTATTAAACATCTCTAATCACTTACCAGACATTAGAAATGATTTTGAGGTGAATGCAACCGATGCAGAACACAAAATCACCAAAAAATCCTTAAAAAAGTGTTTTTTTTAATTAATAAAGTGTTTAAAATACCCAATAAGTCCACAAAAAAATTATTAAAACGTTCTCCAATATTGCATATAAATTAACAATTAAAAATTAATTTTTTACTCATAAACTGCGCAAAATTTGAATTTTTGAGATATAGGTTATGTTTGAAAAAATGGTGGCAACAATGTCTTGGCTTGCACCTCCGTATACTTGGCAAAGGAAAATTAAAAATTACTTGAAATTATGTTTATTAATTTGGAAATAATTTGGGAATATTTAGGAAAGCACTTTCACTATTTAGGAAAAAATATTTTATTTATTATAAATTTTTATTTTTTTTTTCGTATAGTTGGCAAAAATAAATTAAAAATTTTTAATTTCTCGTTCAATTACACCCGAATGATTTGGGAATACCATTCCGCCACATAATTTTATTTGGGAAAAAGCACAACACCCAATATTAATTAATTTTGAACAATTAGCAGTCTCCCACCACTCTGCCATTTCGTTGTTGATTTGTAACAAATAACTAAGCTATATATTTTCATTCAAATTTAATCGAATTATTGATTCACCAATTGATTGAATAATTAAGAAGATATATCCGTCACAATCTTAAAAATCTTAAAATTGGGTGGCCTTCATTGCTCAAGCATCTGAATTTTAAACGTTAGTGGAAGAAAAAATTCGTCAATTGGATTATTCAATTAATATGGATATTCGGAGGATGATTAATATCCATCAATAAACATTTATTTATGAAAATTGAAAAGGTAATTGAGAAGAAAATTAATTGCCAGTCAAGTGTCTTCAGTAAAATTGAACATTTATTCAACAAAACAATTACAATTAACATTGATTCGGTTATTCGTTAAAGGAAAATTGTACACATAATATTATTGTTATGAAGACCAGGCTCAAATTCGAATTTTTTCATTGATTATTTACGTCTAGGGCTATGTTAGCTCTTTGGCTCTGTTGACAGACATTTTGGAAGACAAATAATGACCAAAATGATGAATAAAAAAAAAGAATTTTTAACAGTTTGTCGATGTCTATTGCTTCACATATTTTTTATTCTTCGGAATGTTTGATTATCACATTAATCATCGCATTGATTATATTGGAAAATGTCCGTCATAGGATTACGTTTCGAATTTCGAAAAAAATTCACAAGTCCTAGAAAATAATAACTACTAGGGGAAAATTGGCCAAAGTGGAACGGCGGGGTAAAACGGATATAATACACTCAACGACTGTAGCGTGATCTAAATTTCCAGAGACCATTGATATTTTGTCAAGCATCTTCTTCCTTCGTGATCGTTGCTTGAGCTTTGAGAGCTGAACTAATTGATCGTCTTCTCCTTGAGAGTAGTAGAGACCGGCGTCTCCGAGAATCTGTCTTTTTGCCGCTGTTATTCGTACCTAAAGTAATTAACAAAGTAATTAATCATTCGGAATCGATAAAATGAATAAATTCCATCTTAATCGAATCGGTTATTGATGAATATCTTGGAGCTGGAGATAGGTATCGATACTTTTGCAGAGACCTTTTCTGTAGGTCTCCAACTTTCCCATAAAAAAGATCTCTAGTAAAATTTCGATATCCCTCTTCAATGCCAAGATATGAAAATTTTGTGAATGGAATTTTTGTTTTTTCATTGTTATTTGTTTTTTTTTTACTTACAGCAAAATCCTGTTGAAGTTCACACAATTTTTTGGCACCCTCACACGGTGGTCCATTGCCGGAGACTTTCCTCTTCACAATCGTCAACAATTGGACGTTTATCGTATTTATATGTTCCTTAATTAATTCATTTAATTGGGTGAATACTCACAGCTGTTCTCGAAGGAAAAACACAATCATACATGTCGATCCCCAGAGCAGAACAGACAACTAGATCTACTGCAAATCCCACCCCCATCAAGTACTTCGGCCTATCTCTAGATAAAATGTCTGTTGATAACTGCATCATCTGCCAAAAATCCTCTTTCCTTTCTCCACCACTGAGTCCACCCACTCCCATTCACTTTCCTTTCCGATTGTTTGAGAGCACTTAGAGTTCGTAAATTTGAGTCTAGAGCTCCTTGAACGTTTGGGAAGACACTTTGCTCTGTAGGACGTTGATGAGCTGATAAACAACGATCTAACCATCTCGTTCTGTAAAAATAATGAATTAGAAATTTTAGAGGGTTTAAATTATTTGTTCCAACTAAATTTTTATAATTCTATTAATGAAAGGATCATCTCGATGATAAGCGGTTTTAGAGAAAAAACTCACAACACCTTTTTTGTAGATCTCAAAATTTCCAAAAAAAAAGGTCTCCTAACATTTTCTTATAAAATTGATAGTTCTCGAGATATCTGCATAATTAACAAAAATTTCGAAAATCACTCTTTGGAAATGAAAATGATTATTAATTAATTTTTCGATAACTGGACAAATTGTCTGGATTTACCGATGCATTGCCTCTTCAACTCTTGGAACAGTGGTGGTGCTGGCCACGACATCATCAAGTTGCACGATTATATCAGCTCCAATGGCATTTTGAATCTCAATCAAGTGCTGCTCATCAGGGGTGAGCATACACTCAGATCCATTATAAGGGGAACTGAACTTCACTCCCTCCTCAGTTATTTTAGCTAATTTGAGAAGGGAGACCATTTGAAAGCCCCCAGAGTCTGTCAATAGTGCTCTCTTCCAGTTCATGAATGTATGGAGACCTCCAGCTTTTCTCAAAATGTCTGGTCCCTGAATTAATCAAATCGATTCAAACGTTTACTTAATCATTCCCTAATTTTTTCATTATCTCAATGATGAGTGATTTCAGAAGAAAATATTAAGGGGCATTTTTGGTGGGGAATTGAATTTCTTACAAAAAAGGTCTCGTCACAGTTTTCTCTAAAATCGCTCGTTGTCGAGATAATTTAAAATTTGAAAACATCCAATGCTCTTCCCTTTATTTCTCCTTCACTTCCGGTTTAATTACATCATGCCCACATCATAAATTGGAAACGAATCAATGCTCTATAATAACTCACCGGTCGTGTTCCTAAGTGATACGTATTGCTGAGCATAATCTGGCAATCCAATTTCTCCAATTGTTGTGGCAGTAACCCCTTCAGTGTTCCCTAAATAAAAAGTAAAATCAAGAATAATCAAAAATTGAAAAGACTTTTTCTGTAGGTCTTCAAAATTTCCATAAAAAAGCTGTTACGCTCGTTCCATGCACCACACGCTTTGATACTCAAAAAATGGAGGATGCAGACTACTTTGACTGTGTGCACTGTCAATTTCGTCAGGATCGAGTTTAAGGACAAGAAAATATGTTGCTTGTACTTGTAATTTTGGAGACAGTCTTGCTGATGTTTATTTCAAGTGAGTTTACTTGAATCATCAATTATCTCGAGAACGGCTAATTTCGTGGAAAAATGTCAAGAGATATTTTCTGTTGGGAATTCAATTCTTTACAGGAAGGCCCATTGGCATTTTTTAATAAAATCAATATTCTCTGAAATGATTTAACATTTATAGAAAATAATGTCTATTTCTATTTATTCAGAAAAAACAGAAGTCAGAGAAATTACTCAAGGCTCCCACGACATCCATTACATGCGTGATGCTCTTGGAGAACTAAGTCCAGTAAATGGTTGCAATGCAGAATTAAATAATCTCACCCTAGCCGTGACTGAAGTCGAACAGGGAGGTATTGTATTTGTAACAAGTTATGGAATATCCGATAATTTCAATCCGGTCGTTGAAAAATTTGCCATTCTTCCAAGTCTACGTACCTCACCTCGCTCTGCCTAGTCCGATGGCAGACAGACCAAGAATTACAGGAGACCTGATCATGTTAGTCGGACCACTTCAGCTGATCATGCCGATGGAAGTGATTCACCTGTTGTTGAGGCTCATCAAGGACCTGAATCAACTTTATTCAGGATGGAGGATTTGTTGAAGAGGGGAGTCTCCGGCAATGGACCACCATGTGGGAGTGCCAAAAAATTGTATAAACTTCTACAGGATTTTACTGTAAGTTAAAAAAAAATCAAAAAATCGAATAACAATTCAAAAATAAAAATTTCATTCAAAATTTTTGCATACCTCGGGATTGAAGAGAGATATCACAATTTGACTAAAGGCCTCCCTGATGGAATAGTCCGACAATACCTGACGAAATTCTGATGTCCACAATTCGATAATACCTGACGAAATTCTGACGTCGAACAAAGTCGAAATTTGAAACAGGTCGACATGGTTGGATGTCAGAGCCATGTCTAGGATTTGTCAAATCGAGTCGATTAAGATTCAAAAATTGTCGAATCTTGACAGTTTTTCATGTCCTGATGATGTCGAAAAATTGTCAGATAACGTCGAGGCACCTGTCAGAATACCATCCATGCTTGACATTAATCGACGTCAAAGAATGTCGGCAATTTGTCAAAATGACATCGAATGATGTCAGTATCGGATGTCCGAATAATGTCAGCAACCGATGAAAATGTTTTTACCATTTTTTATATTATTATATTATAATATATTATATTATATTATAATAATATAAAAAATGGTAAAAAGTTATATTTTAATATTATATTTCGATATAACGAACAATTTCGATTTTCAACGAATAAATTCATGACGCCTATTCAATTATTTATTTTAGAAAAAACGTAAGTACACATAAGTAGTGTTAGAAAATTTGACATTTTTCACATTGTCTTTCAAATAAAAAAAAAGTATTACTTTCAATAAAGAAAAATCATTGCTATTGGTTAATTTCACGTGATTAAAGGATATGTATGGTGTCATTGAAGAACAGCGAATTTTTAAACTTGAATGAGAAAAGCTGTTACTGTAATATGCAAATATTTAAAAGAATTCTGTGAAGCTTTGAAGGTCCATCTAGATATTAAAATCAATTTAAATATACAGAGGATCCTCTTGTTCTCAGTCATGTATGAAAGAAAGCAAAATCATCTTATGTTCTAACTTTTTCATTATAGTATTTAACGCAACGAGTGCCGCAGGGATAACTCACGCAGTGCGAAGTTTGCGCCCGAGCCGAAGGCGAGGGATGCAATCGCACGGCGTGAGTTATCCCTGCGGCACCCGTTGCGTTCGATATTTTTCTACAGTGTTTTCACGTTCAGCAAGTGGGGTTCTGGAGTCACTAGCTAGTGACTTTCATAACCCACGAGCTGAACGTGGAAACAGTGTGGAAAAATTATAGACGGACGATTGTTCAATATACGTTTTGAACAATTCAATTGAAAATACTATGTTCTGCCCGGGCCATTTCATTGGATTTCGATTGAAAATCCTATCAGTTTCTCGCTGATTCATCGAAACCTTTCTCATTAAAGAAATACCTCATAGGAAAAATAAAATATTGAATAGAAATGTTTAATTTATGAAATGCCAAAAAGCTGTGGGATCTCCATAGAATCAACGACAAACTAATAAAATTTTCAATAACATTCTCATTGAATTTCAATAGGATCTCCAAGTGAATGCACAAGGATTTAATTTTTTTTATATATTTAGAAGAAATCGTAAAAGAAGATTCAGCGATCAAAATATTCTTTGATAAGAATAATATCGATCTTCACTGGGTATCACTTTTATCCTGTTCTTCAACGTTGAATATTCCATCTTCGAGGGTGAGATCATCGGTGGAATCAATTGAATCACTTGTTGATTCTCCAGTGGTATCTTTGAGAGGAGTTTCGAATGCTGAAGTATTGTCGTCAACTATTTCTTCCAATTTTTGTTTCTTGCTTGGTTGAGCTTCTTCATCGAGATCATCACTTCTCAATCGAATTGTTTTTCCAATGGGTGTCGCGAGCTTAATCTCAACATTGTTTCTGGCACTCATGTCTCCAATGACACTTTTTTCTAAGTATACAGATGGTGTGAGCATTGTTTCAGAAGTCTTACTCTTTTCATTCTCAGAGGTTTCTTCTGACTTATTTTCAACTCTTTCATCCTTCTTTGTCGTTCGTTTCTGGCTTTTCTTCACTTTTTTCTCCTTATCTCCACTAGATACTTTCCCTTCTTCCAGAGCAGTATCTCTTTTCATCCTCAATTCATTAAATGAATGAGTTAACTGTCTTCTGATGGCAGTCGGGTCCACCTTCTTTTTCATATTCATAGGCCAAGACATTTTCAAGGCAATCTCTGTAAGATTGAAGACAACAAACGTTATACTTATTGAAAAAACTTCTTCGAATGAATCTCATCATCCACATGATTACCAGTATACATATGAAAATAGAATGGGTCCTACCAGTAAGTGCTGTAATGTGAATTGGAGGCATTTTGGTTAAATGTAAAGCTTCTTTTGGAGATTTACCACTGAGACCATAATTCACTGCTTTATCTTTATAAAAGAATGAACATAACTCACTAACTCTCGTACCCAAAGTGAAATGGTTTTTATTGATGTCCATTATTGCCTGTTTTTCAAGAATGAGACCTTCCCCTACATAGATCTTAAATAAACATGATTGAATTTATATTATTATTTATATTTAAATTGTTCATTGGATAGTGAAATTCAGAATTAAGCCAGAATTAAGTTCTTTAGAGTATGGAAGCGAGAGGGGAACGTGCGTGTGATTCCACCTCTTATTCATCCAAATTAATATTCCTCCATTGGACCAGGGGTAAATTATTATTAATTATGTATGGCTGCTGTAAACTATAAAAACTAAAAAAATATAATGGACAGATTGAGATGAATTCAATGAATTCAAGTATCTACAATGATATTAGAATCGCGTTCCTTACAACCGAGAAAATATATTGTTGACAATTTTTCGTCAAATTGTCCTTGCTCGTCAGTATTTTAAACGGGTGTAGAGATGAAAATTCCCTGCGAATAGTAGTAACTGAAAGAGAAACGCCGAAAAATGGCAGAAAGACGAAACAAATTGGATTTTTCTCAATGAAAATTTTGATCACTTCAAATATGAATTGACACATGATACCTAGTCAGTTAATCAATCAAATATCATTTCTCATTATCGTGAAAAAACTAATCAGACAATAGAAAAGAGTTTAATTTTCAAGTAAATGGCCAGATATTGCAGGAAATTTTCGTCACCTCAGACGAAAGTTGACAATTGATAAAAACATTGTAACACTGACTAATTGTGAAAGTTAACGAAACAACCTACAGTGGGCTTCTCCTTATCTACATAATGTAGAAATCTTGCATTAACAATTTCTCCAGCTATAAAGAAGCTTTCTTAACATTTGCATTGTAATCAATCAATGAAATCAAAATTGAAAGGTGTGATCCATGAAGAAATTTAGTGGTAGAGTGATCAAATCCCAAAATTAAGTTGATTGGTTACATGTTACCGAATATTGGACTATATCAATAACGCCTGATTTAACGGGAAAATGTTTTGAGAGATGTTTTTTTTTTTCAAAATATTTTCAGCAACAAAAAAGTTATCTCGACATTTTTTCGCACAATGACTAATTGCCTATATAAATTCACATTAATAACAATTTATTGAATTGACTTATTCCAGTTTGTGAAGAGAATTGTATATTAAACTTCAGTGTGAAAATATTTTCATGTTCAGTGTATATATACCTCTCGATTTTCATGAAAGCTTTTATATAGCATGTACCTGTTTATCTGTTAGATTAAGAGATTTGAACTCTTCTTCAGGGACTTTCACAGCGGATTTCATCTGAGACAGGGCACATTTCAACTCTCCAGTTGATGTCTCTTGGTTTGTGACTGTCATTTTACCTGGAAAAACAAACTCAGAATGAATTATTCAATTGATAAACAGAATATACAATAATGATAATTGTGTCATGAATCATCTCAGCAGTAGAGTAGTAAAACAAGGCAACTCATTACTACTCTGAGATAATTTTTCGATACATATTCCCGAATCTAAGGGACTCCCACTTTGAGGCCTAGGAAAATTTTCTAAGGACCTTTTTGCCGAATGGAGAGCAACGAAAATGTTTTGTAGGACTATTCCACTATCATTTTCCAAAAACTAGACTCTAATGTTAATTGACTCATGTTCTTTTATCATTTGATTACTCATGTTTCTATGTATACCTGGTAGTTCCTCCATTCTTGACAATATTTCATCGAATTTTTGATTCACTTGAGAAGGCGTCAACAATTCTGAGTTGGAAGAATCATCAATTTTTCCCTTTGCCTCAGCAAGCATTCGAGTGAGCTCCTTTACCTTGCCCTTGAGATGAGAGTTATCGTTGCGTTGATTTTCTAGTTCCTTCAATGCAAGCTGCAATTGACTCCTCAAGCTCTTGCCTGCTGAGCATTGTCCTTCACATTTTTTCTCTCTTGGAATGAGAGTAGCTTCCTTCCTTGAACGAATTGTCTAAAAATGAATATCAATTTTAGATAAGAAAATTTTCCTGAATTGAACTTGTCTAATGAAGATAACGCCAAAGGACCATTACATAATAAAAATTTTACCATATTAGAGTAAGTTCACAAGCAAAAACAGATATACCTCTTCCTCGGAATCACTCGAATCAGATGGCTCTTCTGCTGGCGTTGGTGAAATGGCGCTGTTTCCCTTCATGAATCTTTGAATGGTTTGAGACCCTTGTTGAGCCTTCGCCGTGGCCACTGCCTTCTTCTGTGCATCCTGAAGGGTGAATGAAGATGAATTGATAATTATTCACAAAATTGATGAGTCGAAGAGTGTCGACAATTTTCAGATCTTCAATATCTTTTCTCAAAACTGTATGAATCTCTTTTTTTTGGCATTTTGAAGTTAAACAAAAAACTTTCAAAAAGGCATACTCTCGATAAATTTCATTTCCCTGATCTCAATAAATCATTAATAGAAGGTGATTTGTTTTGCTCCACTCTCTCCCATTCTCAAAAAGACCTCTCATTGATGAATAATAAAATAGATAGATTATGTCTGAATTATTACCAACCTTACTACTTTTTACATATTTTTTTTCCTTTTGTAGAGAAAACTTGTGGATTGGGTATTGAAAGGGAGCTTCCAACTCGACTTTTGGATCACAAATCCGCTTTGAAGTTGGATCTTTCATTTTTCTCACCAACTCTTCTCGTGAACCTACAAACAAACGAAGCTATATTCAGTGAGTCGATCTCTTTTGTTACTAATCAGCAGTAAAGTGATAAAACGTGACGCTCGATTTCTATCACCTCGTTAATGATTCAATCGTCTTGATTATGATTTATTCTTGAATAAAATGTGAAAGATATCTTTCACAGTGCATTTCGTCTGTTATGAAAAAGGTTCTTTGGTTATTTCGCATAAAAAACTTATTTTCAAATTAAATCTTCTATTACAGAGAATGTATTTCATTACTGACAATGTTTTATTTCATTCTCAACTAATGAGAAGGAATTCCTATGAGAGATCTCATGATTAGTCTACTGATATCAATTCGAAGAATATATATTAGTCAAGATGTGAAATGTGACAGCAAGTTGATTCTTTACATAGTACGAAATTCATGAAAATTTACTTGACTGGAAAAAAAATGTCTTGAGATTTCTCTCTAAAATCACCCGTTTTCAGGATAAATCGATAATTAACGAAAATTTGCGTCCTTATTCACTCACTACGTGGCTACTAAAAAGATTCTATCAAGAAATATATAACTATAAAAACTGAATTTTCACATACATGAACAAGTAGGCAGCTGCGATATGCTGCTGGAGATTTGCAACTGCAGATTTGCGGTTGTGGAGTTTGTTAATTTTACGTGTGCGTTTTTTTTCGCCATCAATCAATTGATAGAGCGCTTCCGAATGGTTCTTCCAATCCTTTTCGCGTATCATTATTGTAAATGTGTTTCATCCAATATCTCGAAAACTTTGTATGAACTAGATAAGTAAATGATTCAGACTAGATATATAAAAGATATCAAGACGAAGATTTTGATAGAAAAGAAAACCGGTTGAGTCGGTGTCGAGATATTAGTAGAAAGATCGATATACAAAGTTGAATATCTCTGGAACCAATTGTCCGATTAAGCTGATTTTTAATAAGAAACATTGCATCCATAAGAGACACCTTCATGACAAATTTCAAGTTAATATCATAATTTTTGCGCAAGTTAGAGAGATTACAAGGATTTTCTCTGAAAAACAGAAAAATGGCCATATCTCGAAAACTTTCTATGAACGGGTATACATATTTTGATTAATTAAGATAGAAGACGTCGAGACAAATATTTTGAAAAAAAAATAATCCAATCGGTTCAGTCGTTTTCGAGATATTGAATAATGCAGGTTTTTATATAAACTTGAATATCTCCGGAACCAATTGTCCGATTAAGCTGATTTTTAATAGGAATCATTGCATCTATAAGAGACACATCCATGCCAAATTTCAAGTTGATACCTCCAGTTTTGCGCAAGTGAGAGAGATTACAAGTATTTTCTTTGAAAAACAGAAAAATAGCCATATCTCGAAAACTAAGCATAAATACGTTGGCATATAAGGGGTGATTAAGATAGAAGACATCGAGACGAACATAATAGAAAAAAAAAATAATCCAATCGGATTGAATGAAGCAATAGAGATTGAATCCGAAGATTAATAATAATAATAAGTAAAATTATGGAATGACTATTACTATCGTAACTGGTATTAACGGAGGGAATAAACTAGATTTAGATACACTAGATCAACTAGATTTAGAAGATTTTTTTTAAAAAATTGATCGGTCAAGTCGTTTTTGAGATATTGAATAAAATAGATTTACATCCAAAATTGAATATCTCCGGACCTAACTGACCGATCGGGCTGATTTTAAATACCAAACATTGCAACCATAAGATATACCTTCATACCAAATTTCAAGTTGATATCTCGATTTTTACGGAAGCTAGCGTGATTACAAGGATTATGAGTGAAAAACAGAAAAAGGGTAATATCTCGAAAACTTTCTACTAACGGGTATACATATTTTGATTGATTAAGATAGAAGGCATCAAGACGAAGATTTTGAAAAAAAAAAAAAGTTGATCGGTCACGCCGTTTTTGAGATATTGAATAAAATCAATTTACATACAGAGTTGAATATCTCCGGACCTAACTGACCGATCCAGCTGATTTTCAATACCAAACATTGCAACCATAAGATATACCTTCATACCAAATTTCAAGTTGATATCTCGATTTTTACGGAAGCTAGCGTGATTACAAGGATTATGAGTGAAAAACAGAAAAAGGGTAATATCTCGAAAACTTTCTACCAACGGGTATACATATTTTGATTGATTAAGATAGAAGGCATCAAGACGAAGATTTTAAAAAAAAAAAAAAGTTGATCGGTCAAGTCGTTTTTGAGATATTGAATAAAATCAATTTACATACACAGTTGAATATCTCCGGAACTAACTGACCAATCGAGCTGATTTTTTATACCAGATATTGCAACCATAAGATATACCTTCGTACCAAATTTCAAGTTGATATCTCAATTTTTACAGAAACTAGGGTCATGACAAGGATTATCAGCGAAAAACAGAAAAATGGCCATATCTCGAAAACTTTGCACCAACGGGTATATATATTCCAATTCAATTCGATAGAAGACGTCGAGACGGAGATTTTTTAAAAAAAAAAAAGTTAATCGGTCAAGTCATTTTCGATATATTGACGAAAAACGATTTACAAACAAATCACTATTTCTCTAAAACTACTGGACCGATTTGGATGAAATTTGGTATAGAACTAGCCCTAACTAATACCAACTATTTGACAAAATTTCAGATTTTTTGGACGTGATTTAGTCAATTAATTACTCAAAAAACAACGAAGTGACCACCGAGTGGACATGCGCACAGACAGACATTGGCTCCAAACTTCGTATTTTTACGTTTCAGACCATTCTACATCATTTCCAGGCAAAATTGGAAAATCGAAAAATTGGTCGATTACAAAGCTTCCATTCGGAAGCAAAAATTGATAGAATTAGCGATTATTTGGAATCATAAAATATTTTTTATCTCACTTACATGGATCCATAAACATAATGTAGTATAAGACCATTGTTTTCTTCTCGATACGTCCATATGGCTGTTTCGCCACAAAGTCTTTATCGTTTCGAGGATTGAAGTCACGATAGGTGAAGGAGTCAAGATTTACTTTTTGCAACTCACTAGCACGAAGGATCACTTTTTTAGACGTTTTTAGCTGTTTGGCTAAAATACTGAAGTGTTTTACTCGATTGTTTACCGGGACGGCCATTCTTAATTGTTGCAAATAATTTCGTCAGTGTAAAATGGATTATCAAATGTTTTGAGTGTGAATAATTGACGTTCAAATCGACAAAACGATGATCACTAACTGATAATCACCGTAAAAAATTGAAAATCAGTTCAGGTATATATTTTTGAAGCTATAACAGGTTTACGAGGGAGAACGCGCCACAACGTAAAATCCCTTATACGTTAGTACCCGAAAGTGACCGCAATGCGAGTTGGCAGCACCGTCACCCAGCTGGTAGTGAGTGCAGCAAAATAAGTACTGCTGGAATTTGATTCAATATTCCGACGAAACATATACCATCGAACTGATCTAGAAAAATCTGCCTTCTCAAGCGCTTTGATTTTTAATTTTTATTATTTCATTTGATCTCATTGAACATCAAACAGGCATTGGATATATGATATTCGTTGAACATTATTCGAGGAGGGACAATTTTTGTGCGACTCTCTGGACTCAGATTACCCTAGTGAATCCAGTCGCAGGGATTTTCATAGCGCGGGCTTCTATAAAAAACATCGAATATCTAGAACTTGTCACTATTTAGAATATTCAAAACGAATCTGTGCAATCATAATCCTATTAAGTCAGCGTATTGGTTGAGGTGAGTAATTATTTTTTTTCTCTTTCATTCTCGAATTTCAAAAGTTCCATTAATAGCGGAGAGTGAAGCCAAATGGACACTTCTAGATTTATTTGAAATATTTATAACTTAGGGACAAAACTATCAATAAAGGTCTGAACTGAAGACAAACAAGAAGTATATTTTTGATTAAGAAGCAAATTATATGCCATTCCATGAATAATCAAATAAGTTATTGATATTATCAAAAAAGTCGAACGTGTCCATGTGGCCTTTTTCTATTCCCCAAAATATTGATCATGAATATTTGTATCATTAGTTACTCTCGATTTTCGTCTTTGCAGATCTCTCGGGGGAACGAAAAAACATGACATCACTGAACGACATGCCCACCACATCCCAAACAAGTCGTACGACGAAATGGAGACGTAAGAGAAAGGCTCTTGAAATTGAAGACCAGCAATGTACGTGTTCCTTCCATATTGAGTCGAATAGGTGTTCCGTAGAACAGAAGAAGTGCAAGGTAAAATTTACACTGGATATCTATTCATCATGATGTATCAGTTGATAAGATTGAATCAAATCCTCTTACAGGTTACCCAATTCCCTGACGATGATATTGACACTGGCCGAGAAAATATTAATAACGCACCAGAAAATCATGAAAATGTCGAAGTCAGGACACGGAGATGTTCAGGAGATACGATAGGAAATGATAGAGTGGGAGAAAGAGATCAACATCACGAAGGTATGCGTGGAAAAACTAGAATTGATGGCTCTAATGAGAGGATAGAAGAGATTAATTCATCAGATCAGGAAAATGACGGTGAGGGCTCTTTTGAAAATGACTCTCATGTTCCAGACGAGGCGATCGATAATATGATAATATCTAACGATGATATCGTTGATGATAATCAACTGAAGCGGGATGATGCTGACAGGGAGGGAGTACTTTCCGATTCGTTATTTTATGAAGAACTTCCAAGTCGTAGTCCTAGTGACATCGATATTAATTTGGAAAATAGTGAACAGTCAGTCTCTGATGTCAATAATCAATCAAGTGATGATGAACATGACATCAGTCAAATTAGTGATGCAGATTTACTCTCTGATGAAAACAATTTTAACTTGAGAAACGAATGTTTGGATCGTAAACTTCAGTGTTTTAACGAGTGTACAGTTAAAGAAGCTTTATTACTATTGTTGGCTCAATCAATAAGGCATAATTTGACTTATGAGGCCCTGATTGATTCCATGGCAGCTACAAATATCCTCTTTGGGTTCAAATACTTACCAACAAATAAGCAAAAGTTGTGGAAAATCATGAGTAGAAATGCTTCAGGAGTAACAACGAATGGATATTGCCCAAAGTGTCGTAATTTTTTGGGTAATATTGCATTGATGAAAGATAATTCTTGTTACTGCGATGTTTGTAAAATCAACGTTGAGAAAGGAAAAATGAAACAATTCTTAACACTTAGCTTGAGGAATCAGTTGAAGCAGTTTTTGAAGCTGCCAGACATTACGAAGCATTTAAAATACCGTTTTGATAGGATAAAGAAGCGTGAAGACAGCCTAGAAGATATTTATGATGGTGAGGCTTACCTTCGATTACAAGAAGAGGATATTATTTCATCACATAACTTCACGTACACATTCAACACAGATGGATTCAGTGTGCACAAGTCATCTGAAGCATCAGCATGGCCTATTTTCATCAGCATTAACGAGCTGCCGCCAAATCTGAGACAAAAGCATATGTTTCTTGCTGGTTTGTGGTATGACAGTGAAGAGCCCACTATGAGCTATTTTTTACAATCGTTTGTGGAGGAAGCAAATCATTTGTCTTCTGAAGGAATTCGTTGGAAATATGATGAATTGACTGAAGTAACAAGCAAATTTATACCAACATGTTGTGTTGTTGATTCTAAAGCTCGTTGTGTGCTTCTTGGAATGACACAGTACAATGGCTACTACGGCTGTACATTCTGTAATCACTTAGGTATTTATGTAGCTCGGAGTATGAGATATCCTATTCTCCCTCATCCGGAAATACCTAAACCAATTGTACGTACTGATGAAAGAGTCCGTGAGCAGATGCTTGCAGCTTATGAAAGGAAGGAATCGATTGAAGGCATAAAGGAAATCCCATCGGAATTAATTTGTTTAAATCATTTTGACTTCGCGGTGAGTCCTGTCGTCGATGATCTCCATGGGCCTATTGCAGGAGTGGGAGAACTCCACACTAATCTCCTATTGGATGGTGCTGGAGAAGTTTATTATGCCGGCTCTCCTGCACAACTTGCACTGATCGATCTTCGTATGATGTCAATAAAAACTCCAAGTTGCGTATCTAGAAAAGGGGAAAGTATAAAAAAACGATCGATGTGGAAAGGATCTCAATGGCGTAATTGGATAGTTTATTGTGCTATTCCATGTCTTCAGGATATAGGTATTCCTCAAAGATATATCGACCACCTAGGAATGCTGTCTTCTTTCATATTCCTTCTCTCACAAACAAGTATTTCTCGTGATGATCTCCGGCGTGCTAATTGGCTTATAGTTAAATACGTTGAATTATTCGAAAAATATTTTGGTGTTAAAAACATGAGATACAATATTCATTTACTTCTTCATTTGATTGCTAGCGTAATTAATTGGGGACCACTGTGGGCACATAGTACTTTTGGCTTTGAATCTTGGAATCATAATTTGAAAAAATGTGTGAAATCACCCAAAGGTGTTGCTGATCAAATAGTGACCCGTTTTCTGATTCAAAAATACCTTGAACAAAACTCCGATATGGATGATGTTTCGGAGTCAATAAGAAGGAAGATTGATTCATTGATAGGAAGAAAAGTACATAAAGGAGCCCACCGTGTGAGTGAGTCCTATGTGCTGGGTACTGGTTTTAGACGTGATCTTGCACCTGATGCAAAATCAATACTGGAAAAACATGGCTATCAGTGCGATGAAGTAATCGAATATCAGAGATTCATCCACAATAGTATTGAGTATCGTTCTCTTCAATATAAGAGAGGGAAACGTTCTGATGATACTAAATTATTAATGTGGAATGGGACGTACTGTGAAATCAATAGGATCGTTACATTTTATCATGAAAATACTGAAGTATGTGGAGTATTTGTTTATTTATACGCAATAAAAAGTTCTTTACGTGGGACTGATCATATTTTGTTAGCTGAGAAAACTGATGTAAGTGATTTTTTTTTAATTGATGATTGTAGAAGTCCCTTGATTGAAATTTCTGTAACCAATGAACTTTATCTTGTACCACTAACGAATCAATGGCAGATCGATTGACTCCATTTTGTTTTTCTTATTGAATTCAAATCAGAATAAATAAAAATACATACTTACAGAAAAATTGTAACATTAATTGACATGGTTTTATTTGTCAGGGAAAAAAACCACTGATCGATCCATTAAAACTTTAGGTATCGATGACCACTTGTTGACACAAGATCGAAATATTTTTACCTGAGCTTAGTCACTGTGTTATCGGAAGTCGAAGGAAAATTTTGAATTGAATTTATGTATTGAGGTGTCACATTTAATTGATATTTATACCACTCGAAAAACGAATAGAGGAGTCCATTTGTAAAGTAACAATTGATGAGGTTCAAAAGTGCTACCTTCGTCATGAGGATTGACAGATGTTAGTGGGCTTCAAATTTGACTCCTATTCCTCTAATCCTCTCGTTCAACGGAAATTAACCGCATTCAATTGCGTGAGTGAGTATTCACCGCATTCAACTCTGTTCCACCATTGTAAGTTTGATTTCCAACACGGTGTCATGTGAATGGCTACCTTGGCATTAATTTTTGCAACTTCAATCAATTGTTACATGCATAAAGAATGCAGTTTAGCTCCATTCATGAATCAATAGCAAAACAATTATATTTTGAGTCTGATTGGATTAGTGATTATTGAACACGTCGGAAATATTGATATTTCTATGTGTGGGTAATATTTGACAACAGCTTGACATATTTTTGATATACGAAAATGGTAAAACTTGACAAAATATCGACGTCGTTTCGGTATCTACTGAGGTCCTTCGCTCATAATAGTCTGGCTGACAAGACTTGACCAATTCTCGACATCCTTTTGACTCTAGATAGTTTATGTAATATTCGACAGCAACTTGACATCATTTCGACATAAAGAGGCCGTGTCTCCCGACAACTTTTCGACGTCGTGTCGACATCTATTGAGGTCCATTCCCTACAATATTCTTACCGACAAGACTTGACGGATTCTGGGCATCATTTTGACCCTGGATAGGCTAGGTAATATTCGACAGTTAGTTGACATCATTTTGACATATGAAGATTGTAATAGTCGATAAATTTTTGACGTCTTTCCGATGTTTATTAGGGTGCGATGCCCACAATATTTCGGTGGACAAGACTTGATAAATTCTCGACATCAACTTGACGCTCAGATAGTGTCAAAATTGGACAACATGGCAGCTGGCATGATCGGACAACATTCGACAGAGCCTTGACACAATGTCGACATAGTAGATTAGTCAAAGTTGATGAACTCCTGACGTCGTTTTGACGTCGCGTAGGGATCGCAAGTCATGATATTTGATTGACAAGACTTCGACAAGATTTCGACATTCTTTTGACAACACTTGACACGATTCTGACGAAACTTGGACTAGCTGAGAAGTCATCAACACACTGACAAATATTAGACATGGTCATCGATCGAATCATTGTCAGAGCCGACAGATATCGGACGTAATTGTACATTCACTGACAGATATCGATGTGAACTTGACATGTTGAATCGATACTTGACAATGCCTGACAGATTCTCGACAAACTCGTCAGCCCTTCGACGCGTTTTTGACAAGTTCTTGACGAAAAATGTCAATATTCGACATATTTGACAAAAAATCGCCATATTCAGACATCGAACTATTCCATCAGGGAGTGCAATGAATACATCACATATTGTTGTAATTCCACTGTTTAAGGAACATTGAAAGCTTGGAGTGAGGTTAGGTGAACAAATTTGTTTGAAGTCTCGAAAAGTGATGGAAAAATTAGCATAAACCCTCAGGTTAATTTTATATGATAATTAAAGGGTTTATGCAGTGTTCTTGATGTCACTTTATAATCGTCAATGATTTTTTATAAAAATTGTTGGAGATAACCTAGCACTGGGCGTCACGCAAGAGGGAGTGAGATACACAGGGGATTAGAAAGAGATAGTTGTCGTGCAATCATCTGTTGAAATTTATTGTGTAATATATCCACGTGAAAAGTTGGCGGAATCAATCAGGAATTGTCGACTAAATATCGCTTTTCAACGTGGTATGTTTTTTTTTAAGGGTCGAAGGTAAATTTTTTTTGTAGGCAAATAACTTCCTGTAAAAATCATTGAATTTTATCCCATTCCCATTTGACCGTGTATATTTTCAATTAATCATATTTTTTCCATCCAACGTGACAAATTTATCGAAAAATTTGATAAAATGGAAAGAAAAGTGCTTTTCCAGGTGAATTCAACTCAGTAGGGGGTCGATAGTGGAGGCTGAAGCTTTCAATGTTCCTTAATGACGATGAAAATAGTGCTTTGTTGAGGTAGTCCATGCCACCATGAACAGCAAGACGTGCAGCTAAAATCGCTTTTGGGACTGTAATTATTTAAAAAAAAAAAAATGATTAAAAATGACAGGCGGCTGTATCGTCGATGCAGCCGTAGAATTTAACGTGGATACGTCTAACGTTCAGAGAGATATAAGAAGTTGAACATGTTGCATACAATGGTTACTGTTTTAATGTCACTTTATCAAGTATTGGTCGGTGATAAGAAAAGTATGAAAAACCAACGTATTTGTGTGAACGATCAACTTTGTCTGTATGTTATTTCGAGGTTAGTATATCAATTCAAAAGTTCTTTGTTACCCATACATTAGCAGTCGATAATTTAAACTTGTATATCAGTAGTCGATAATTTAGCAACAATTAGGGACACGGATAATTTACTAATATCTAAAAAACGCCGATAGACGGTGTTAAACGATAAGAACTTTATCACAATCACCGTCAAAATGAAACTATAGACGTATCCACGTCAAAATCTGTAGTCTTGAAATGTTTTTCACAAATATACACGATTTTCTTTAGATGTAGGTTAAGATATGCATTACACAGTGCACGTATCCAATTTCGACGGATTATTGGATCAGAGGGTAGACTAAACACACTTTCATTTGGTCCCAAAGAACAATACGGAATTGCGCAACGTTTTGGCATGATAAGACGTTCCTTAATCCTTTTATTAATTTTTTGATTCGATTATTTGATTCAAGTTTGTTCACAATCAACCATCATAAATGCGTCAATCGTAGCCAGCATGGAAAATAGAAAGACATCTATTCTTCATGATGATAACTATGTTTGATTGTAATCATCCATGGATAATTTATCGATGTGCGATGATAAGTTATCGAAAGAGCAACAGTCATCCGTCGATAAGTTATCAATGTGACATGATAAGTTTTCGAAAGAGTAAAATGTTTCCTGGTAGATGGCGCTGGGGCATAAATACTACTTACATCATTTCACAAAATCGCCCCCCATCCCCATAAAGTTCAAAACGAAACTATAGACGTATCCACGTCAACAATTTTAACTTTTTGTTATCCAATTTTTTATAATTAATCAGTTTAAAATAGCTGAATTTGGCTTTGCAGGAACCAGAAAACAATGCGAAATGGGGTTACCATGAGTAACATTATTAGTTGGATTTTTTTCATAAAGTGTTGTAGCAATTGCATACGCCATATACAGTCGTCAACATGAGTTCTGTCCACTTTTACCATTGAACTTATATGGCTGAGTGTGACAGAAGTTCTGTTGAGTACTGTATATCACGAGGTGAAAACCAATATGTAACTCCTGCTATTTCTGGTGCATTAGCTGTACCTGAAAATACATTATTTATGAAATTATTAATTTTGAAAAAATAATGCACCAAAATCTCAAGGCAGAAAAAATTGAAATTCACTACATGCCAAGCATTTTCCAATGAATGAAAAAATATGTCCAGAAGCCACTGGCACCACAACCCTAAAAAAAATGTAAAAAAAATAAAAGATAACATTTGGTTTCTATGCAAAACGTCGACTTTTCTCCAAACAGGTTCAACGCTTCGGGTGACCAAACGGAGTCACGTGACCTATAGCAACTACTCTTAGGACCTGCGCACAACCAAAAAATATGAGGAACAAGGAACAAATATAAGATATAGTATGAGCTCCGCGTGTGTCCTTGAAAAACAAAACGAACCCGGAGCCCGTGCTGTTCCTTATATTTGTTCCTTGTTCCTCATATTTTTTGGTTGTGCGCAGGCCTTTAGGGGGGAGGGGAATTGATTATTAAAAATTAATTGGTATTGGGTGTTGTGCTCATTCCCAAATGAAGTTATGTGGCGGAATAGTATTCCCAAATCATTCAGGTGCAATTGAACGGTTTATTAAATTTTTCTGATTAATTTTTGCCAACTACACGAAAAAAAAAGAAAAATTTATAATAAATAAAATATTTTTTCCTAAATAGTGAAAGTGCTTTCCTAAATATTCCCAAATTATTCCCAAATTAATAAACATGATTTTACCAAGTATACGGAGGTGGGATCTTTAGGGACCACAACTTTACTTTCAAATTCAACCTGGAGGGGGCTACGAGCAACGGCAATTTCGCTGACAGTTTCTTATCTCTAAGATAATAAATTATCATTCAAAAATATTTTTATTCCAATGAATGAACACGTATTCTTGTTTTGAATAAATCAATTTGATTATATGACATAAATGATATATTTTTTCAAAAAAAAAAAAAATAAAATGAATAAAAAACAATATAATAAAAAGGTGGAGGCCTGGAGGTGGTCTGGGGGAGAAGCCTCGAGGTGGATCCAAAAGTCATTTGCTCTAGGCTGGAGGTCTCGAGGTGGATCCAAAAGTCATTTGCTCTAGGCTGGAGGCCTCGAGGTGGATTCAAGAGTCATTTGCTCTAGGCTGGAGGCCTCGAGATGGATTCAAGAGTCCTTTCTCCTATCCACCTCCAGGCCTCCATCCTAGAGCAAATGACTCTCGGATCCACCTCGAGGCCTCCAGCCTAGAGCAAATGACTCTTGAATCCACCTCGAGGCCTCCAGCCTAGAGCAAATGACTTTTGGATCCACCTCGAGGCTTCCCCCCAGACCACCTCCAGGCCTCCACCTTTTTATTATATTGTTTTTTATTCATTTTATTTTTTTTTGAAAAAATATATCATTTATGTCATATAATCAAATTGATTTATTCAAAACAAGAATACGTGTTCATTCATTGGAATAAAAATATTTTTGAATGATAATTTATTATCTTAGAGATAAGAAACTGTCAGCGAAATTGCCGTTGCTCGTAGCCCCCTCCAGGTTGAATTTGAAAGTAAAGTTGTGGTCCCTAAAGATCCCACCCCAGGACGGTGGCGCCAGTTATTATTTCTGCGCCAACTTTGAATGTGGATTCGTTAGCCGCTAAAGCTCTGATAAGCACTCCATCGATGTCCAGTTGATTTGATTGATGATAAGGAGATAAAAAGAGGGTAAATGTTGTAAAAATTCAACTCAGGTGGTTAAGAGAGCACATGAAACAATTCATTAATTAACTGAACTTTCAACTTTTCACTACAAAACACCTTGAACTCCAATTATTAGGTTTTAATAATTAAACTCGAAGAGAGGAGCAGAAGGCTCTAGGTACAGAGGGATCTGTCTCACCCTTTGTAAAAGTGCTCCAGCCTCGAGGGCCATAGAGCATGGGCTTCTAGCTTCCCCACGACCAAGGTTGGGCTCGGAAAAATCCGGATCTGCTGGCTAGAACGGGTTGCCAGTGGACGCTTTGCTGCAGTGACACTGCTACAGGTCACCCCTCAGAGAACACCCGTTCTCCAAGGGGGGAATTCCATAACACTGGCACCACACCCACGGGGTGCCTCGGGGCGGCGGTCCATTGTGTCCGCTTGACACTCAGATTCGTGAAAGTTTGGGATTGAAGGAGTGGAGTCTCAAAGAGTGAGAAGGTTTTTGTTTTGACTCTAATCTATAGCTTACCGAAACTGAGGTTATCCTGAGAAGAATTCAGGGACCCCAGCCTCATAATCCACCGCTTCCGACTCACGGGGATTTGGTTGGCTTTTGTGTAGGATTGTTAAATCTCTACATGATGAAAGTCCCTAAGCAATTGCCCCTTTTACTCATTCATTCATTTGTTCATTCTCGAGTGCCTTTTTGGCATTCCAGAACTCACTCTTTAGCCAAAGGCACTCTCTACAAAAATTGGAGAACGCTTCAAATGCCTCTTTCGTTGAGACTAATGATTTTGCCACTGAGGGCCATTCATTCATATTGTTTCCGAAAAATTCATTTATGCTTTGCCTTTGTGGCTCATACTCTGGGCATTCAAGAATGAGGTGTTTGACGTTATCCTCGCCAGCACCACATTCACAGTCACTACCATCAGCAAGGGCCCGGTCTTGAAGAAACGTCCGGAATTGCCCATGCCCAGTCAGTGCCTGTGCAGTATAGTAATTCGTGCTAATCCACGTAGCATCGAGTCTTTTGAAGACATCTGAGAAGAACGCGAATGTTGTCCGACCCGTATCCGCTGTCTCGAATTGCTCCTTCCAGAGCTTTCTAACTTCTTTTTTGATTTGTTCTACCGGATCTAGAACTTTGTCCCTATCATCTTCATTCTCGTTTCTGTCGCCTCTATTATTATTATGATTTATATTTTGAATATTTTCTTCGCCATTATTATCATCGCTTCCTACATCGTCCCTATCTTCTTCTTCCACCGTGGGCATTTGTTCGCCCCAGATTCCCGCTCTTTGCACCCTTCGTGGTGGCTGTATTACTACGTTCCCGATTGTAGCCGATTCGCCTACCCTAATCTTATATCTTGCCGCCCTTTCCTGGAGGAGGAGTTTGATTGGCAAAACTCCCGCTACTACGCATAAGGACTCCAACGAGGCGGTTCTGTATGCGTGAGTGACCGTCGCCAGGGCACTACGCTGTGCTGCCCTGAGTTTACGATGATCGTGCTCATTGCAGCGATCCAGCCAGCATCCTGCGGCATACGCTGCCACCGGTTCAAAAACGCCACGATAAACCGTTCGAAGAGCCCCGAATCTAAGACCCCATGTGGTCTTTGCTAATCGCTTAAGCTTACCGAAGAGTCTCCCGGTTTTTTCCACTATGTGGTTAACGTGTGATGTTACTGCCAGATATCTGTCAAAGTGAACTCCCAGATATCTGACCGATTTCTTGAATTGAATCTTTTCGCCTTCTATTTCTATCCTCGGTGGATTATCATGCAGTTTTTTGAGTTTATTTCGGCCTTTTGCTTTCCTATCTATCCTCCCGTTTTTGCCGTTTTTCCCAACCGGTTCTTTTCTTTTCCATCCCGTTTTTAGAAAAATCGCTTCCGTTTTACTTTTCGATAGTTGGAGTTTAGCCGATTTGCACCACTCTACTATGTGGTTAACTACAAGTTGACTCTTTGTCTTTAATTCTACTTTTGAATTCGCGGTTATAACTGTTAGAAGATCATCCGCGTAGGCTACTTCTATTTTGCCGAACTTTTCCTCTATTGTCTTGAGGAGACCATCAAACATGAGGTTCCAGCAGATAGGTCCAAGAACCGACCCTTGTGGGCAGCCCCTTGACGCCCGCTTGGTAACCTCTTCCTCGCCCCATTCTATTTTGACTTCCCGATTCTCGAAATAGCTCTGCATTACTTTAAAAACGTTCTTTGGACAGTCGCGGTCTGCTAGAGCTTTCAGTACGAGCGGCCACCATACGTTGTCGAAGGCTCCGGAGATATCAAAGAGAAGCCCAATAGCATAATCGTCTTCACAATTAGAGACCATCCGACGCATCTCCACGATAGCGTCCTCCGTCGACTTTCCGGGGAGGAATCCGAATTGACGCTCGGAGATTTTGCCCGGGGCCAGCGACGTTGCGTCAAGGTGGATCTTGATGAGCTTTTCGAATAGCTTCCCTACTACCGATAGGAGACAGATCGGTCTGTATGATTTAGGGTCTGTTACGTTTTTTCCGGGCCCCTTGAGGAGGGTAACTAATGAGCCTACTTTCCAGACCGCTGGGAAGACACCTTTGTCGAGGCATGCGTTAAACATTTTAACTAATATTTCCGGGATTTCTTTAAATGTCTCTTTGAGGCTCTAGGTACAACTGAATAATTTTCCAACTCTGCAACTCTAAACTTGGAGAGTAACTGATGAGACTTCGGCAATTTTCGTCTCTCGATAGCTTGGTCAAGCGTCCATGATGTGTAAACTAATTTCAAGAAAAGAGGGGGTTCAACAAATCGTATGCGAGGGAATTCTTCAAATATCGACGGGGCGGTGGTCAGTGAGGGTAGCGAGGAGGGGCTGGTGCTCTCGGTACATCTCGGTACCTCTCGTTACATTTGGGGAATGGCCCAGGGTCTAGACATGTCGCGACTTGAACGATGGAGCACCATTGAATGGACATCTTGGGGGAAAGGCCCAGAGCCCAGACATCTAGACTCGAACTGTGGGTGACCATACGACCCAAAGGGATTAAGTCATAAAGTGGAATATTTATATGACAAAACTACTGTTATAATTTTGGAGACTGAAAATGCGTTTTATGGCGGTCACGGATTAACCACGGAGAGAAATGTATTGAGAAGAAAATTACAAAGAAAAGGGAATAATAATTTATGATGGTCGGAACTAAAATTGAAAGAAGAAATGAGGGTTGAATAGGATTTTCAAGAATCCTGCAAAAACTTATAGTTTTATAATGGTTTGGGGCAGAGTCCCAAAGTAATACAATTGATTGGGGAATGGGCCCAAGCAAAGTTTAATCTGGTCGAGGAATTCTAAGAATATGTAGAAGAAAATGTAATTGTTTAATAGCATTGGGTTATAAATCGTGGGATGAGAATTTACTTTTGGAAAAATCAACAATGAAATAGAGGATAATGAAATAACGGGACCTTATGAGCGCTTGAAACATTCCTAGAATCATAACTAAAATATTATTTAAATTAATAATAGAAGAAGTGTTCGTCAACCGGGTTAAAGACATAGTAGAATAATTTTAGAAAAATATTCACTTATTTTATCTCTATTCTTACTAATTATTCTCGATTAAATTCATGTCTAAAAATATGACCTCTATTCTAGATTTAAATAATTTCTCATTTCTAGTGATGAAGGTGTACCACCTAGGGACCCCACCTTTATCCTAGTTACACCGTGACAAGGACGTCACAGAATACTTTTGAATTCAAACATCCTGTAAAGAAAAGTGACGATGAAAAATTACCTTTTGATACATACAATATTGCGCAGATTTATTCTTTCAAAAGTTTATCAATCATCTATAAACAATTGAAAACTTTGCGAGAAAAGAAAAAAGAATTTTTTTTTTTTAAATGTTGCAATTTATATATTGAGATTAGTTTCTAAAATGTAAATTTATTATGAATAATATGCTATAAATGGTCATTCTTACTTCTATTCATTTGCACAATTTCGTGAATGCTTTTCATTCAAGAGAGGCGCATTTCAAACAATTGCCAAGTGGATTACTCCAAAAAATAGCCACGAAAATTTGAAGTAAAAACCTCTCTCTTTTGTATATGAATACTTATGGCTGCAGAATCATCTAAATTGCGATTTTGAAGGGCATAATTTTTTGAGGAAAATTCAAACTTCCGAAAATGAATTGAGTGATTTGTAATGTCTTTTACACCTTTTACGATTGGTATAACTGTTTGATGAGGAGGGCGGGGGGGGGGGGGGGGGGGGGTATGGCATGCGCATTAGAATACTTTCCTGAGGTGACGCGCTCTCCAGAGGCACTCTCAGGATTGTGTTCTCTCGTGGTTAGTGAATATCAGTGGATTTAATATCCTAATTATTTGGATATTAAATATTATTAGCCTGACCACTGATTCACGGTCTAGGGTACTAGGGTAATATTTTAATTAATAATATTAGGATTTCTACCACCGATTTGTGTGATAATTTGAGCACAATGTCAACACAGCCACACAGTAGAAAACGTGTTTGCTATTATTATGATAGTAAGTATTTTAAATATTATTATTAATATCGAGAGAAATGCTCAATTGTGATTAATTAGTGGTGATAAAATTGATGGATTATTTTAGAAAAATGGGGATTCTCAAGTCAGCTTCAGTCACGTACATCAATGGGCATTTTTAATTCGATATTTGAAGGATTTTTAATTAATTAACTTCAGTTTTTGGTCGTTATTATTGTTTTATATTGAACTATTCGAGATATTGGGGAAGAAAAATGGAAATTTTACTGGAGAAATTTGGGGATTGTACCCTTTTCGGTGAGTTAAAACGAGAGACTCACTAGTGATGCTTTCGGGTGACCGTAGTTTACAAGAGACGCCATAGTTTTTAGGGACCGTAGTTGACTTGAGAATCTCTCGAATTATCTTTCCAAATTGTGTATCATGAGATAAGGGGAATTTTGTTGTTGAGGCATATCGCGCCGGTGTGACGTAGTGATCTATTTTCATGATTTATATCGACTGAGTTTATTAATTTAATTGTTTTTTATTTATTTTTGAAATTTTTTAAGATCAATTACGAATTTCTGTTTTAATTTAATTTATTTTAGGATGATTTTTCGAGAATATCTGGGTATCCATGAGAGATAGGAAAATTTTCATGAGGACCTTTTTTGTAGCTCTCACTTTTCTCTTCAATGGATTCCGAATTATTTGGAATAAACGAGTTACAAACTGAAATTGATCAATTCCATTCTAATGTAACATTTTTTATTAAAGGTGACATAGGAAATTATTACTATGGACAAGGACATCCCATGAAACCCCATAGAATAAGGATGACACACAATTTATTACTTAATTATGGACTCTACAGAAAAATGGAAATTTATGTGAGTTGATACAATTTCACTCATTAAACATTCAATTATCTCACTAATGTGTGATTTTAGGAAAAAATATCAAAGGACCTTTTTTGTTGGAAATTCAATTCTCTACAAAAAAAACTCTCTTGTGATTTTCACCTTGAACCTCTCATTACCAAGATAAACACTGAATTAACAATTTATTTTTATTACAATTCCAGCGTCCACACAAAGCAACAGCTGACGAGATGACAAAATTCCACAGCGACGAATATATAAGATTTTTACGATCAATTAGACCTGATAACATGTCCGAGTACAACAAACAGATGCAAAGATGTAAGTATTCTGCAAAAAATCACGAAACGAGCAAAAAAATAATTTTTAAAAATTAATAAAATTGTCTAAAAATCATAAAAAATAATTCCAAAATAATTCCAGTCAACGTCGGAGAGGATTGTCCAGTGTTCGACGGTCTCTATGAATTCTGTCAACTGTCAGCTGGTGGTTCAGTAGCAGCAGCAGTAAAATTAAACAAACAAGCCTCAGAAATATGCATAAACTGGGGTGGAGGTCTCCATCATGCAAAAAAAAGTGAAGCCTCTGGTTTTTGCTACGTAAATGACATTGTCCTGGGTATCCTGGAGCTCTTAAAATATCACCAAAGAGTCCTCTACATTGACATCGACGTACACCACGGTGACGGTGTTGAGGAGGCATTTTACACAACAGACAGAGTGATGACAGTGTCATTTCACAAATACGGTGAATATTTTCCTGGTACTGGTGATTTACGTGATATTGGAGCTGGCAAGGGTAAATATTACGCTGTAAATATACCCCTGAGAGATGGAATGGATGATGAGAGTTACGAGTCAATATTTGTACCAATAATATCAAAAGTCATGGAGACATTTCAACCATCAGCTGTTGTTCTACAATGTGGTGCTGATTCATTAACTGGTGATCGTTTAGGTTGCTTCAATCTCACAGTGAGGGGTCACGGTAAATGTGTGGAATTTGTTAAAAAATATAATTTACCATTTTTGATGGTTGGAGGTGGTGGTTATACCATTAGAAATGTATCAAGATGCTGGACTTATGAAACATCAGTTGCACTTAGTTGTGAAATTGCTAATGAATTACCGTACAATGATTATTTCGAGTACTTTGGTCCTGATTTTAAATTACACATTAGTCCGTCCAATATGGGAAATCAAAATACTGTCGAATACTTGGAGAAAATTAAAACGAGACTCTTTGAGAATTTGAGAATGTTGCCACATGCACCTGGTGTACAGGTCCAAGCTATTCCTGAGGATGGTGCTATTGTTGAGGATTCTGAGGCTGAGGAGAAGATCAATCCTGATGAGAGACTGCCTCAGAGAGATTTGGATAAGAGAATTCAGCATGACAATGAGTACAGTGATAGTGAGGATGAGGGGGAGGGGGGCAGGAGGGATAATAGGTCATTCAAAGGGAACAGGAAGAGACCGAGACTGGAAAAAGGACAGGAGGCTATGGAGACAGATGTCAAGAAGGAGGAGGATACCAAATCGGAGATTAAAGGTGAAGATTTTTTTGGAAAATTGGAATTAGAGGTGGAATTAAGGGGTTTAGGGATAAATGTCAAGAGATGTTTTTTGTGGGGAATTCAATTATCTATAAAAAAGGTCTCTTGATATTTTAGAATCAATAATTATTGAGATAAACGAATAATCTCGATTTATTTTTATTCCAGAAAATGACAAGGACGACAAAGTGAATGCTATGAACGATGAGACAAAAAAAGAGAGTGTGAATCCTTGATAGGAAAAAATTTCCAAGGGCCGAAGAAATTGACATAAAAAGAAATAATTTACAAAATCAATCAATTATAAATAAGAGGGAGAGAAAGAGTAAATAATTACGTGTGAGATATTATTTACTTTTGAGTTCATTATCGAGTTCTCGAATGATGAATTACATTCTTTTATTTGCGTAATAAAATAGGATGAATTTTTGTATAAAATGTTTAAAAAAATAATTTTCTCTTCTCGTTCATTCCTTCATACGTGTCAAATCGCCATTTGTTCATTCATTAGTCTAGCTAATCATCATTTTCATGGTTAAATGGATAATTGAAGGATGGAAGAATCGGCTGTATCATTGAGAGACTAAAATACACTGATAATCATTGAATTTTTTTTTTTCATCTAGGTGTTAGTGTATTTCATGAATAAATTATGTTAAATCAATGTCAGCTAGTCTGGGGTACAGTTTATAATAAATAATTGTAGCATTTTAAAATTGACTTTCTATTTGTTATATGACAAATAATTTTTTTAATCAATTTTAGTTGATTAATTCATAACGAATCCTATTAGAGAAAAATATCAAGAGACCTTTTTTGTAGAAAATTAAATTTTCTGCAAAAAAAGTTTTTTGACATTTTTCTCTCAGATCACTCCTTATCGAGAAAAATGCGATTTTTATTTGAAAAATTTGAAAATAATTTTTTTGAAATATGTACTAATAAGCCAATTATCTCAGAAATTACGAGTTTTAGAGAAAAACGTCAAGAGACATTTTCTATAGAGAATTAAATTTCCTACAAAAAAGATCTGACATTTTTTCGTAAAAAAACTACTAATTAACGAGTTAACTCAATTAGAAAATGAACATGAATGTGAAAATCATTGGAAAGTCGATTATTTCAACGGTACGACTATTTACACCAGACACGGTTCACGGACTATATGCATGGATTATATGATCCGTGTCCCGTGGAAATGCTAGTGTTTTGAATTACAACAAAACACGTATTATGTGTGGGAGCCGAGATACACGGCATCCCTATGAGAGATGCTGTTGCGTACTTGCCTTTAGATGACTACTTCTTACCTCTCTACTCCCCTTGTAGCCGCCATCGGGGGTCACGTGGTCACCTGATGTGCGCGGAGGTTCTACGCGTAACTTCATAGTAGTCATTTTGTCACTAATCGCAACTAATCGTTGCTAATCGTACATACAGTGCCATGTGTCACGTAATCATCAACAAAACCCCAAAATGTCGGTTATCGAGTACATGACGTACGTAAAAACCTCCAAAAATCATCAATTACCACAATTTAATCCTCCACCAATAATATCTCCATTAATTACAGATTACCTCACAATTTTAAGACATTAAAACTCAAAACTAAGTGTTCTTAACCTCCAAATGTGAAAAAACAATGTGTTAATTTTATTTATTATCCTCAATTCTTCATTCATCGTGACAAATTCATGTAGAGTGTTATTTTAAATATTTATGCAGTACCATATGCTCATTATTATAAATATTATCCATTTTTTAGTGAAATTGAACCCAAAAAATTCGTTAAATCGTACATTCCACAAAATTTTCAATCAAAATAATCAAAAAAAAAAATTATAAAACAAGTTTAATAACTAAAACGACTGATTTTACAATTAATTAAATAATTAATTAATAAAATTAATCATGACTTCTCACATATCTCACGTTATGACCCTTGCAAACAGTATTATCGGTGTGAGTGTACTAGCAATGCCCTTTTGTTTCAAACAATGTGGAATAATTGTTGCAATAATTGTTCTCTTACTCTGCAGTTTATTATCTAGATTAGCTTGTCATTTTTTAATTAAATCAGCTGTTATGTCAAGAAGACGAAATTTTGAATTTTTGGCTTTTCATGCATTCGGTCAAATGGGCAAATTTTTTGTTGAATTGTTTATTATTGGATTTTTATTGGGTACTTGCATTGCATTTTTCGTTGTTATTGGTGACCTTGGGCCACAAATTATTGGAAAAATGTTGAATAAAAATTCTGAGGACATTAGAACTAGTTTTCTACTCACGACTGGAGCATTTATTGTTTTTCCACTGGGATTGTTGAAGAATATTGACAGTCTTGCTAGCATTTGTACAGCTACTATTGGATTTTATATTTGTTTAGTGTTGAAGGTATTTATTGTCTTTCTTTATCAAAATTAACTGAATTTACTCAATTTTTAAATTTGTTTTTTGTGATTTTCTTGGAATCTAATGGAGATAGAGGATTTTTTGCTAAGACCTTTTTTTTACCTCTGGATTTTCTCTACAAAAAAGGTATCTATGAAAAAAATTTCATCTCCAGTAGTTCCAGAGATATTCAAAGAAAACTGATGATAAAATTTTATTAATTCATCTTGCTTTACTATTTCACTATTAAAATCATGTTTATTATCAATTATTATTGATTGCAGATAGTAATAGAATCGACAAATCATATTTTCAAAGGAGATTGGTATGAAAAAGTCAATTATTGGAGACCAGCTGGAATTCTTCAGTGTTTACCGATATTCTCAATGGCATTATTTTGTCAAACTCAATTATTCGAAATTTATGAATCCATTATCAATGTCTCATTGGAGAAGATGAATATCGTTGTGAGAGAGGCGCTTAATATTTGCACTATGGTTTATCTGTGTGTTGGATTTTTTGGATATGTGGCATTTTGTAATGAACCATTCTCAGGTAAAAATCAATTCATTAACGTTTAATTCATTTATCTCTGTACTGAGTGATTTTAATGTTGGGAATAGCAACGATGTCCAGTTGCTTACACAGATATACAGACACTCACACACAGACATTCATATGTATACACGACTAGACACCCAATCAGCTTAAACTCTGTATCCTGAGTTGTGTCCAATAAACCATACCCGGCAGACGTGCCTTATACGTTATACTCCGGTTACTCATTATGCCCAACATTTAACAAAAAATATCAAGAGACCTTTTTTGTAGAAAATTTAATTCTCTATAAAAAATGTTTCTTGACATTTTCTCGTAAAACCCCTCATTACCGAGATAATTAAAAAATTAACATGACATTTTTTTCTCCAGGGAATATTCTTATGATTCTGGAGCCCAGTCCAACATCAGACATGATAAAAATTGGATTTGTCCTCTCTGTTGTCTTCAGTTTCCCACTGGTGATATTTCCATGTCGTGCGAGTCTCAATTCCCTCCTCTTCAGACGTGTAAATAAACAAATATCATAATTATTCAATTAAAATAGAATTAATCGAGATTTTGATCTATTAATAATTCCGCAGGTACATACCCACGAACAAACAACTAATTACATTCCAGAAACAAGATTCAAATGCTTGACACTGACAATAGTAACAGTGGCTCTAATCACTGGCATTTTAATGCCAAATATTGAATTTGTTCTTGGTCTCGTTGGATCAACAATTGGAGTTATGATCTGCTTAATTCTCCCTGCTACATGTTTCATCGTTATCAGTACAAAAAATACGAATGAGAGACTCCTTGCACAAGTGATTTCATTCATCGGAATCTGGATCATGATCCTCGGGACTTATGCTAATTTGTACGCCATGGAAGAGGCTTCAACGTTAAAAATCAATGTTAATAGTGATAAACCATTGATTGACAATATTGAATTTAATCTGATTAAGGTCAATGACAAGGTTCTCCTACCAGAAGCACCACTAGTCCCTGGGATTCCCAAAGAAAATATTGGTAAATATGATTATTTTAATTGTTAACTCAATTATTCATCGAATGTTGTTTGATTTTTTTATTTATCTCGGTAATGAGTGATTTTAGTGTGGGAGGTGGCAATTATTTGGAATAAGGCGAGTGGCTAAAGAAAACTGAGACGAGTCAAATAAACGTAAACAGCACGTCTGCTCTGAATGTTATATTGTGATCGACTGAATACATAAGATATTATTCGGTATGGTGTCAGCGACACAAACACCATGATACCCAAAATCCGTGTATACGTGTATTTGTCACCGTTGGTTCCAACACTTCCCCTCAACGGTGATTCTCATTATCTTCATTCCAGTCCTTCAAACCCATTGTCTCTGACAATACTTTTACTCGTTGTGGTCCAAGCGGTTTTGTCAAAATATCTGCTACATTATTTTCAGTAGGACAATACTGAACATCTATAATTCCTCCTTGAATGAGATTTCTGGAGAAGAAATATTTAGTATCAATATGTTTCGTCCTGTCACTTGGTCCATCTGCTCGCAGACTTCTTATGCAGCTCTGATTGTCTTCCATTATTACCACTGGATTTGCTTGACCTTGATTGCAGAAACCTAGTATTTTTAGAATCCAAACAACTTCTCTACTTGCTTCAAATAATGCAACAAGTTCAGCTTCTGTGGAAGAAACAGATACACATGTTTGTTTTTTACTTGCCCAACTGATCGTCCCTCCATTTAGCATGAATAGATAGCCACTATTGGACTTTCTGTTGTCTCTGCTCTCAGCATAATTTGCATCTGCGTAGCCCATGAGTTCTGGCTCTTTTCCTTCGATGTTGCTCATTCGCAGTTCGTAGTTCATCGTGACCTTCAAATATTTACAAACACGTTGAAGCTCTTTCCAATCAACTTCCGTAGTATCCTTAATATGTTGACTTAGAATGGAGATCGGTGCTGCAATATCTGGCCTTGAATTTACTGCAATATACAACAAAGATCCAATTAATTTTTGATAATGATCATTGACAATTCTTTCTGATGAAACTCGAATTTTCTCATATCCAGTGTCCATTGGGTATGATGATCCTTTTGAGTTTTCCAATCGTGATCGTACTAAAACTTGCTGAATGTACTTGGATTGGCTGATGAAGAACTCCCCACTATTGTTCCTGCGTACTTGAACTCCCAGATAACATGTTAAGACTCCAAGGTCGACAATACTGAATTCTTGGTTCAATTGATTCTTCAATTCCTCAATCCTTTCCTCTGATTTACTGATAACGATAAAATCGTCTACGTGTACAGCAAAATAGATCTTTTCCATTTCATTAGTAGATTTATATAAGCATTGATCGGCGTCACACTGTGTATAGCCGTGTTCCTTCAATACCTCATTTAAACGATCATTCCAGGATTTCGCCGCTTGCTTGAGTCCATAAATGCTCTTGTTGAGACGACATCCCCACTCATTCTTCCCCTCGACGAAATAACCTGGAGGTTGCTTCATATAAATCGTTTCCTTCAATTTTCCATTAAGAAAAGCTGTTTTTGCATCAAAATGTTTGACTACATAATTCCTCGTTCCTGCTATTGACAACAAAATCCTAATTATCGTATTTTTTACCACAGGAGCGAAGACTTCGTCATAGTCTACCAAATTTTTGTGAAAATCCCTGTGCAACTAGCCTTGCCTTGTACTTCATTGGTTCTCCAGATGGATTTCTCTTTATGGTAAATACCCATCGACATCCAATAGCTTTAGTATTTCGTGGTATTGGTTCCAGATCCCACGTTTCATTTTTATGTAAAGAATTCATTTCCTCATCCATTGCCTCTTTCCATCTAGTTGCATCTGGTCCCTGCATAGCCTGTTTAAATGTGGATGGTTCTCCTTCCTGATTATACTCCTCACCTTCATCAAGCTCACCTTCATCAAATTCACCTCCATCGAGCTCACCTTCTCTTCTCATGATCCTCTCACCTAATGGTGTCTCATCATCACTGGATCCACCTTCTCCATTCAATTCTTGAATATCACCCTCTGACACTTCTGGTTTTTCTATTTTCTGCTGATCCAGTTCGCTTCCACAGTCACTATTTATCAACACAAATTGTGTTTTCTTTTCCTGAACTTTTGGCACATCTTCTTCCAATTTAATGAACTGTGTATCTCGACTGATGATAACTTTTCCTGTAATTTTATTCAGAAGTCTGTATGCTTTCGTCCCCTGAGCATACCCCAGCATAATGCACTCCATTGCTTTACTCTCCAGCTTACTCCTCCTCTGTTTTGGTACATGAGCGTAGGCTTTACATCCGAATACCTTTAGATGTTCTACGTCCGGTTTCTCCCCGTACCATGATTCATACGGAGTCATCTGTTTTGATCTAGTTGGAGCTCTATTTTGCAGATAAGCAGCTGTTACCACTGCCTCCCCCCAATAACAATTAGGTAAATCTGCATCAATCAGCATCGTCCTTGCTGCCTCAATCAAGGTGCGATTTTTGCGCTCAGCCACTCCATTCTGCTCCGGAGTGTATGGAGCCGTCGTCTGATGCGTTATCCCCTCGCCCTTGAAAAAATTATCCAGCTCGTGAGACATAAATTCGCCCCCACGATCTGACCTGAAACTCTTTGGTACTTTATTAAATTGCGTTTTCATATATTCAACAAAATTTTTAATCGTTTGTGCAGCCTCTGATTTCTCTCTCAATAGAAATACAAAAGTAAACCTGCTGTAATCATCTATTAACGTCATCATATATCTCCTACCACGTGGAGTCTCTGTATTCATCGGTCCACACAAGTCCATGTGTATAATATCCATTGGCTCCTCTGTTATTGTTGACGATACTTTTGGAAATGACTTACGTGACAGCTTCCCCTGAATACAGCTCTCGCAGAGCTTCTTAATGCTGCACTCTGTGATCTTTATTCCCTTTGCTCCACCGCTGCTCGCCAACGCCGTGATTGCCACTGGATCCCGATGCCCAAAACGTTTATGCCAAATGTGTACACAATTGTCCGAATGTCCGACGCGGGCACTGTAAGCACTATCTGTCTGTCTCAATTCATACATTTGCCCTCTCAAGTCTCCTATTACACATTCTCTATCACCTTTATATACTGTCAACTGTCCTTTACTAACTGTCACTCGAAATCCCTGTTGATCCAGAATTCTCACCGAAATTAAACCACTATCAAAAGATGGAACATACAAAACATTTTTCAATTCAATTATTTTCTTTTCACCATTACTAATCTGGCATTCAATAATACCTGAACCGATGCCCAACACCTCACACACACGCTGATTTGCTACACGCACCGTTGAACGATAATTTGTATTCATTTTTGTGAAGAAATTCACATCGCTCGTCATGTGTTTGGTGGCACCAGAATCGAAATACCAGGTAGATGTTTTTGTTTTGTTTGTTACCATGAAGGCATAGTCTATCCCACTCGCCTCATCGCTGTCGAGTTGACCTTTATGACTGGCTTGAGCTGTGGATGCCTGTGATTTTTCTCCTTTGTTATTCTGCTTTTGTTTCCACATCAAATATTTTTTACACTTTAATTTCCTGTGGCCCTTCTTGTGACAAAAATAACAACTCATATTTCCCTGTTGAGTATTATTTGATTTTAATGCTATCTCCGAAAATTCTGTACTTGATGAATCTTTTCTTCTGTCGCATTCTTCTAGAATTTTATCTTCTACCAACTTTTTTGTAAGATCCCCCTCTGGCCTGGCCTCCAAAGCCATCACAAGGGTACTGTAAGACTTAGGAAGACTAGCGAGCATTATCGAAACGATATCATCTTCATCAAACCTCTTCCCTAGTGCAATAGCTTGATTAATTAAATTGAATAAGGTTGACAAATGCTCCTTAGCGTCTCCATTTTCTGTGAGTCTTAAATTGTAGATCTTCTTTAACAAAGTAATTTTGTTCGACAATGTGGGTTTCTCATTATTCACCTTCAATGTGTTCCACATGTCCTTGGCCTTGGTCATACCTGAAATTTCATGCCTTTGACTTTCTTCAATCAATAATTTTATAGTTCCACATGCCTTTTGATTCCTTTTTTTCCATTCCGTCAACTGTACGGCATCCGTGGGCGCAATTCCTGGATCCACTGTATCCCACGTATTTTCCCTCATTAATAGTGCCTCGACTTAGAATTTCCATACGGCATAATTACTGTGATTCAATTTTTCGATTCCGAAAGTGAACACTGCGCTGGGTGCAGCCATTCTGATGTTCAAATTCTAAACGACTCTTATTACACTTTATTTTTCACTTTACCCTTTCAACAATTCAAAAAATTTATTGAAAGAACTTTAGCCCCTCCAAAAAAAAATAACTTATCCAAATTAAACCACCAGAAAAAAAATTTCTATAACTTAAATTGTCGGGACTGGGCCCATAACCTGTGGGAGGTGGCAATTATTTGGAATAAGGCGAGTGGCTAAAGAAAACTGAGACGAGTCAAATAAACGTAAACGGTGTCCGGTCAAAAGATCCCTGACAAAAAGATCCCCGACAAAAAGATCCTCAAAATAGATCCCCGAACAAAAAGATCCCCGACAAAAGGATCCCCGCCAAAAAGATCCCCAAACAAAAAGATCCCCAACAAAAAGATCCCCCAAGTAGATCCCCCTAGCTATTTCAAGTGGTTTTAATGGGTATATATTCGAATAACTCAGATGGGAAGAGTGCCCGACTGGTAATCGGAAGGTTCCGGGGGTATCGTTTGGGTGGAACGCCGGGAGGGGGGGGGGGGAACAACACACATTTTGATGATAAGCTGCTCCCGCCGTTATGGTCCCGGTATGATATTTTGAATGCGATATTTTGCATCCGATATTATGGGGTGGACCCACGCAAATACCTCCCACCCAAATCCAAAAAACTGTTGTAAAAATGTGTTCTGTACAGTATTATTGTCGAGGATCTTTTTGTTGGGGATCTTTTTGTTTGGGGATCTTTTTGGCGGGGATCCTTTTGTCGGGGATCTTTTTGTTCGGGGATCTATTTAGAGGATCTTTTTGTCGGGAATCTTTTTGTCGGGGATCTTTTGACCTAGAATCAACGTAAACAGCACGTCTGCTCTGAATGTTATATTGTGATCGACTGAATACATAAGATATTATTCGGTATGGTGTCAGCGACACAAACACCATGATACCCAAAATCCGTGTATACGTGTATTTGTCACCGTTGGTTCCAACATTTAGGAGAAAATGTCAAGAGACCTTTTTTGTCGAGAATTTAATTTTCTGTAAAAAAGGTCTCTTGACATTTTCCTCTAAAATAATTCATTCTCGAGATAATTGAGTCAATACTCGAGTTATGAAATTTGTGGGTTTCAGAAATACTTCATTCGAATTTAAAAATCAATGTGGGACCAATTCCTGATATTGTGAGCATTCCACATGAGTCAGTAATTAAACCACTGAATAAACTTATTGATAATGACAAGAAAATTGAACCGGTTATGCCTGAAAATCCAGAAATCACTAAAAAACCGATGATTTCACTCGAGAAAGAAATCTTAAGTTCTCAAAAAGATAAAAAAATAGGAGAAGAAGTGATAAAACAGAATCAGCAAGCAAATGAAATTCTCATAAACTCAGAAGTTAAAAAAAATCAAGACGCAGAACTTCACACTAATGGAAAATTGAATTTAGAGTCTAATGGAGATTTGAGGCAAGAGAATTTTTTTCAAAAACTTGAAGAACACAAAGACGATATTCGTAAATTGATGGAAGAGCAAAAAGTTCTTCTTCAGGATATTGAGCATCATAAAGAAGAACTAGAGATGGAGAAGAAGAAAAGATTGATGGATAAAGAGCCCAATGAGAGTGAAATTGCCTCGAAGGGCCAGAGAATTAATTTATCAGAGAAAAATAATGAAATTTCCAAAAAAATTGAATCAAATGTTGAAATAAAATCTAAAGGAATTGATAAACATGAAGGAAATGTTGATAATAACAGCGATGTTGAGATTTTAAAGGATTTAAAATCGAAAAAAATTGATAATTCTAAGAATTTTAGTGGAAATTTAATTAATCTGACTTCTGTAGAGTCTCGAGGACCTATTGTTGATGTTTTGACAAATTGGACAGTCTCGAGAAATTCACAGGATGGAAATAATACTTTAAATGAGAAGAATCAATTGACTAAAGTGATTGATAAAGTTGAAGGACATAATAATATTAATAATCAATTGCCAATACCTCTGAAATTAATTAATCAAACGAAGGGAAAATATTCAAATGTCAAAGGTAATGATCGAGATAAACGTCAAGTTCAGACTGAATTGACTAGGCAATCGTTAATTGAAGAGATAAATGGAAAATTAAATGAAACAAAAATAAATGATGAGAATCCTGTTAAATCAAATTCAATTGATGGTGAATATCAAATATCGAAGAAGAGAGATTTAAAGTCTTTGAAGTATTCAGATAATTCATAATTTTGATCAATTTATTCAATTTTTTATGAGAAAAATAAAGAAAAACTTGTGATTTCGTTATTAATAGTGAAGTGATGAGCCATAATTTCTATTTAGCTCCATCAATATTGATTTGAGGAGAAAATATCAAGAGACATTTTTTGTAGAGAATTAAATTTCTCACAAAAAAGGTCTTTTGACAATTTGCTCTAAGACCGCTCATTACCGAGATAATTACATATTTATCAAATGAAAAAACAAAAATCATTCAATTTTTGTAAATTTTCATCACTTCACTATTGAATAATCGACATATTCCTCATTAAAATGTGTGAAAAAATTCACAAAATACTGTATACCCTGTAATATATATTTTTATGGAACAATGCTCTATTGACTTATAATTAATAACACATCGATTAACTCCTTCATTTCATGGAATTTAGATCGATAATTAAAATTATATTGCACCATCGATTGTGGGAGTTAGGTGGAATTTTACTGCGAGAGGTATAAGAACACAAGCGTCAAGGTAAAGGTAGCTTGAGCGCAGTGTGCGATCACACATTCACTCAGTTGGTTGTTCGTTTGATAAAATTACTGAACAGAATTTAATTTAAAAATGTCATTATTTCAATTATTTTTAATAATTCCATTGGTTTTAGAATAATTTGAACAACTTTATCTAAATTCTAAACAGAGAAATATAAACAATATAATAATAATGGATTATAAAGAGGTTTGTACAATTTTATTAATCAATTTATTATTTATTTTCTGTTTAAAAAATTTTATCAATTAATTTTCATTGTTTATTGATGTTTATTAATGAAGATTTCATTGTTTAATGGGATAATTTAAACACTGGAAATATTTAATAATTTATGGAATAGATTTTTCTTATTTATAAGTTCGTTTTTAATGGTAAAACTAGTGTTATATCCAAACCCTGACATGTACCTCGAGCTATTGATTGACCTGGCTTTCATACGGTGCAAGTGCAATGTACTAGTGCTTTTTTAAAGCTTCATACGTATACTCTGGTATCGCGTTGTGCGTTAAAAAACATTATTTATTGAATTTTTGATTGATAATTGAATTTATCGATTTTTCCACACTTTGAAATATTTTTTTTTTTTTTTTTTTTTATTAAGCACAAAACCTGTTGGTTTATACAACTGAATACAGAAAAAAAAGAATTATATATATAAAAAAAAGACAAATATGTATATATACAAAGCATTCATACACCTTAGAATATCTGACACTCAGTGGTTCTACAACAGTTTTATCTTATACGTCAATTTTGCAAATGTTGAGGAAATCACTTTGAAATATCGAAATATCTCGATAATGAGTGATTTTAGAAGAAAATGTTAAGAGACATTTTTCATCGGAAATTTAATTCTCTGCAAAAAATATTTTTTGTCATTTTTTTGTAGAACCACTCGTTAGCGAGATAAATGTAAAATTAATAAAACGTAATCAATCGATTGTTTACAAAATATCGATATATCTCGATAATGAGTGATTTCATGACAAAATGTCAGAAGACATTTTTTTCTGAAATTTGATTCTCTACAAAAAAGGTCTCTTGACATTTTTCCCTAGAACCCCGCGTTTTCGAAATAAATCCCTGATTAACAAATATTTCCATTTTATTCAGTTTGATTTTTTGTTTATTAAAGAAGTAAAAATATCGAATAATGATCAGTCGAAATGGACGTACCGGTACGATTGTCCATGCGCGTAGAAAAGTGTGTGGATTGTATGTACGTACGAATAATCGTACAACGTACAAGTGTGGAAGAAGACACGTATCTATGGAGTAATTATATATGACATTCCGAAGATGTGAAGATCTCATTGAACAAGAATAAATACAAATGTATACGTAGTTTTAATGTGTATTTGAGTGCATTAATGGTGTTATTAATTAATTGTGATAATGTGAATTGAGGAATTTAAATATTGAGAGTCTGAAGGCTGATAAAAATTTTAATTTGAGGTTAGAATTTGTTATATACCCGATCACATGCTTATTTATACATTATTCGTGTTCAGTGTTCTGTATTGATGATTATTGTAATTATTTTTGGTCATATTAACGAGTTGAAATAGATAAAAAGTCATTTTTCATTTTCTTACTTATGATTTTTCTTGGAAACGTTTTCAAAAAAATCCTTGAATTTTTTTTTAAGATAATTTTTATTGAATGAGAAGAACCTTGGGAGTTAATAGCATATCTCGATGGAAAAGGAGAAGACCTACAATTGTTGTTGGAAATCTAACAAATGAAGATACTGAAAAACGTGGAAACACTCTGAAAATGGAGATTCTAGAGAAGTTGGAAAACGTCATGATTAATTATGGGTTTATCTCGGAAATGAGGGGTTTTAGGGGAAAATGTCAAAAGGCCTTTTTTGTGGAAAATAAAATTTACGATAAAAAGTGTTTCTTGACATTTTTCGATAAACCCGCTCAGTATCAAGATAATCCAATAAAAATTAATCTCTTACGTTTCACCAATTCCCTATTTTTTTTTCTTTAAATTGTGAATTTATCTCGAGAACGAGTGATTCTACAAAAAATGTCAAGAGTCCTTTTTTATAGAGAATTCAATTTCCAATAAAAAGTGTCTCTTGACATTTTCCCCTAAAACTACTCGTTTTTGAGATAATTTAATATTTAACAAGATGTTATGTTTTATCAAACATTGATTTTATTGACCCATTAAAATTTCAAGTTGGAGAAGGAAAAATCGGAAATCGACATGTGGCTTTCAACAGCAGAAGCAGCGAGCCTCGGTGCTGAGGAAGTAGCAGCTAAACTGCACGTTGATACCAGAACTGGACTTTGGTGGCAAGAGGCTGATCAGAGAAGAAAATTAGTCGGATATAATGAATTAACAGCTAAAGAGGAGGATCCACCGTGGAAAAAATACATAGAACAATTCAAAAATCCATTAATTCTACTTCTCCTTGGATCGGCATTCGTCAGTGTATGCATGAAACAATTTGATGATGCAGTCAGTATTACAGTTGCCATAATTATAGTTGTGACAGTGGCATTTGTCCAGGAGTATCGTTCAGAGAAGTCATTAGAGGAATTGAACAAATTGGTACCTCCAACATGTCATTGGTGAGCACAAAACCTTTTCAACGAATATCACAGAATCCAGTGGAGATATCAAAATTTCCATAAGGACCTTTTTTTGTAGAGCACAAAAAGACCTACAAAAAAGGTCGTTACAAAAAATTTGTATCTCTCATAAACCCTGGGATATTCCCTTACAAACAAAATCCCACATTCCTAAATTTCTCCAAAACCCCAAAAAATCAATAAAAATAATTCCAAAAATATTTTCCAGCCTCCGAGAAGGCCGAGTAGAGACTTTCCTCGCTAGAAATCTCGTCCCAGGTGACATAGTCCTCCTGAACATTGGAGATCGTGTGCCCGCTGACATCAGAATCTACGAAGCAATAGATCTCTCGATAGACGAGAGTAGTTTTACAGGTGAAACCGAGCCTTCTCGAAAATCCACATCTCCCCTCTTGAAAACCAACGGTCACACTTCAAAAAAAAACATAGCTTTCATGGGCACCCTAGTCCGATGTGGCAATGGCAAAGGAATAGTCATAAACACCGGTGAAAAGAGTGAATTCGGTGAAGTATTTACCATGATGATGGCCGAAGAATCCCCAAAAACACCTCTCCAAAGGAGCATGGATATCCTAGGTGCTCAATTGTCCTCCTACTCTTTCGCAATAATAGCCCTCATAATGATTCTCGGTTGGATCCAGAGCAAAAGTTTCCTAGACATGTTGACAATAAGCGTGAGTCTAGCTGTTGCTGCTATACCCGAAGGACTTCCCATAGTCGTCACCGTAACCCTAGCCCTCGGAGTCATGAGAATGGCTAAAAGAAAAGCAATTGTCAAGAAACTCCCAACAGTCGAGACCCTGGGCTGTGTTAACGTAATCTGCTCTGATAAAACTGGTACAATAACGAAAAATGAAATGACAGCAACAATAATTGTGACCCCAGAAGGCTACATAGCTGATATAACTGGCACTGGTTACAATGATCGAGGTAATGTGAGAATTAGAAAATGTGATAATCAAGAATCAGCTAAAAATGCTATTAGTAATTTACTCGAAATTGGTACAATATGTAATAACGCAGTTATTCAGAATGATACATTACTGGGACAGCCCACAGAAGGTGCTATAATAGCAGCAGCTATGAAGTACGGAATGTATGGTACAGCTGAAAAATACTTGAGACTCCAAGAATACCCGTTCTCATCAGATCAGAAGATGATGGCAGTCAAATGTATCTCCAAATATTCTGATGATAAACAGGAGATATTTTTTGTTAAGGGAGCACTCGAGAAAATTCTTCCTCAGTGCACCAAGTACTCGACCAATGGTCAATTGTATCCCCTGAATCAGAAGAAGGATCATGAGTTTTTGGCTAAGGCTTATGAGATTGGACAGCAGGGGCTGAGGGTCATAGGTCTAGCTCGAGGTACATCATTACAGGATCTAGTTTACATGGGATTAATTGGCATTTGTGATCCTCCTAGGGAGGGAGTCAGAGAAGCAATAACTGTATTAAGTAATAGTGGAGTCAGGGTGAAAATGGTGACGGGTGATGCTAGAGAAACAGCTGAAGCTATTGCCAGTACAATTGGATTAGATACATTACACATGAAATTAATGTCTGGTGATGAGATTGATTCGATGGTTGATGCTGAATTAGAGGGGATTATTGATAATGTCAGTGTGTTTTACAGAGTAACACCTAAACACAAATTAGCTATTGTCAAGGCACTTCAGAGGAATGGATATATTGTTGGAATGACTGGAGATGGTGTTAATGACGGTGTTGCATTAAAAAAAGCTGATATTGGTATTGCTATGGGTAAAAATGGCACTGATGTGTGCAAAGAAGCTGCTGATATGATACTCGTTGATGATGACTTCCAGACAATAATAGCAGCTATTGAAGAGGGGAAGGGAATTTTTTATAATATAAGAAATTTTGTTAGATTTCAATTGAGCACTAGTATCGCAGCTTTAGCACTTATTGCGTTGGCTACACTTATGGATATACCGAATCCATTGAATGCAATGCAAATACTTTGGATTAATATTATTATGGATGGACCACCGGCACAGAGTCTTGGGGTTGAGCCTGTTGATAAGGATGTACTTAAGCAGAAACCCAGGGATACCAAGGAGCCCATGATCACCAGGAGTTTGATTGTTAATGTGCTTATATCGGCGGTGATTATTATTGGAGGGACTCTGTGGGTTTTTAACCGGGAAATGAGCTCCGAGGGAATTACCAGGAGGGATACCACTATGACATTCACGTGCTTTGTATTTTTTGATATGTTTAATGCACTTAGTTGTCGATCACAGGTAATTTAGGGGATTTTTTAGGTAAAAATTGGGGTGATTTTTGTAATCAATACATTTTTGTTTTATTTCAGACAAAATCAATATTCACTATTGGTTTTATCAGTAATAAAATGTTTTTGGTAGCTGTTACGTTGTCAGTCATTGGACAAATGTTGGTGATTTACTTTCCACCGTTGCAGGAAGTATTTCAAACTGAAGCACTGACTTTCAGAGGTGAGTTATTGATTCATTTTTTATCCTGGTGTAAGTTTTCGATGGATATCTTAGAATCTGAGGGAGATAGCGAGATTTTTATTAAGACCTTTTTTGTAGTTCTCATCTTTCTCTACAAAAAAGGTCCTCATGAAAATGTCTTTATCTCTCATAGATTCCAAGATATCCATCAAAAACAGACCTTAGGATGAAATCGACTTGAACCGTTTTTTAATTTTTATTTTAAAAAATTGCAGATATCGTATTTTTGGTGGGTCTGACATCGAGTGTATTTATCATAAGTGAAATTAAAAAATTTCTTGAACGTCAGTGGGAACGTCGACGTACGAGTGGACGGTATTATAGTAAGTCTGAATTAGACTTTGTATGACAGTTGCTGTCTAGCGAGGATAAAATTGATTAATGCTCTCGCGAAATTGTTTATAATTGTGTAATTAAGGGCGAAAAAAAATCCATGGAGAATATCTCAACGAATTTTAACACTTTTTCGGGTACAGAGAACAAGCAGCTGATTAACAACAACTCCAAAGTATATGGATAGAAAGGTGATAATATCCTTTTGTTGTCTATCGAGTGGATAAACTGCAAATTCTTCAATCAACTCTCGCGTTTACTAATCACTCTGAATTTTAAAGTAAGTGGTGTACTTTGCTCTTTGCTCTGGGGGGTTTGTTTTTTTTTCTTTCAATTTTAGGAGTATTGTTCGACCATTGAATATCATGTATTTCATCATGACTTTATGATCATTTATTATTGGTTTTATTAATTTTTTTGCAAAAGATTGAATCGTAATGTATATTTATCTTGGAAATGAGGGATTTTAGAGGGAAATGTTAAGAGACATTTTTTGTGGGTGAGAAATTTTTTTACAAAAATTGTCTCTTGATATTCTCTTTTAAAATCGATATTTATCGAGATAATGGAATATTTAAGGAGAAAAATTCAGTAATGGAGGTAGAACTTGTGTAGATCAGTTTTTTAGGGGATATCTCGGAATCTAGAAGATATAGAGAAATTTTTGTCGAGACCTTTTTTGTAGTTCTGTTTTTTCTCTACAAAAAAGGTCTGTTTGAAATGAAGCTTAATTTTTGCCGTGGATGTGGGTGGTGTAATAGGTGTTTCTTATAAATTAAGCGAATTGAGAAACTCCAAATTCTTTAAAACTGTTTCTGGTTTATTCTGTGGTTGCACCACTCGTTCACTTGAAATATTACACTTATTTACAGTTGATGCGTTCAAAATGACTCGAAATAATAATAATTGAAAGAAAAGTTAATAGTGGACTGTATAGACGTTGAATTGCACTGAATTACTCAAAAGAAACTATTAATTGGAAAATAACTGAACTAATGACCTTGACTGACTAAACTGATAATTATAATGTTCTTCAAATATAGAATTAACTGTATTTAATTTGCTGATCTTCTTTAAACTGATAAACAATTGAGATTCTCTGAGTTAATTGATTATGCTTTATAAATCGATACTATTGCTATTACTCTGACTGCTTCAAATGCTAATAGAATACTTCTTGCTCTCACGATAGCTAGAGAACGACTAAATAAGGTATCTTAACGCTTCAATAGCTGATTGACGACTATACTTATTCCTTCAAAGGTTGAATAACGACTCTTACCGGGGGGGTTGAGCGCACTGATCTCTATATAACTGGATAGCTGATCCTGTAGTCTGCCGTTGAGTTCAGTAGAGAGTCAAGCAGCGCCATCAAATATCAGTCGACGAACTAAAATCGGACCCAGTGCGCATGTGCGTTGTAGTTGTAACTGGTAGGAATGGTCATGTTTACCGAGAGCGGTAGAAACTTTTCTTGGCAATTTTACCGTGTAATTCAACTTTCGGAATGGAGGAAAGAACTCCTTTGTTTATCTCGATTTCCAGTTGAAAAATGAAAAAGTGAAAGAAATATTTGTAATCCGGATTAGAGAGTCTCTGGCTAAGAGCTCTCTAATATAATTGAACAATATCTATGAGGGTAATTTGCGAGAAGGGGTATATATTGAAAATTGAGAAAAGGAGATATTATATTTTAAAAAAAACATGATTATTTCGTTACTCCATTTTATTTATTAAAGCACAGAATTTTCATTCATTATATCCCTATTGTGATCCCTAAAAAAAAATCCAATACAATTATATCCCTATATTATTAAGACTCTGCAGAAAATCTGAACTTACCTACCCATTGTTATCTACAAATCCTCACGATGCCGCAGAATTATAAGAAATCGTCCAATTTATTTATTCATTGGCACAGCAAACGGCAAAACAGTGCTAGTTTTGATAAAAAAGACTAATTAGACACATAATATCAATTGGAATCGGAGAAGTGATCTGTTGACGTACAAATCTAGGGGAGGGCAGGGTAAACTAGACAAGGATATTTGAATTTCCATCACAGTGACTATTTTACTCCACCGCCCCCCAAATATGGAGAGCAGATCAAATCTATTTTTTTAATTTACTAATTGAATACTGTACAATGAAAGAATAATAATAAGTACAGTCAATAATGCATCGATATGTTGAAAATGGAATTAGTACAAAAAAATAAAATAAAATATCACAAACTCATATCACAAGTATAATAAAAAATATGAAATATCACAAACTTGGAATCAGAGAGGCTTGGTACATAAAGTTTATATTTGGATAATGACTAGGAAGGAAATTCGTTGTGAATTGGTTAGTTAGCATAAGTGCATTTTGCTGAGAGTCAGATATCGGTGAATATGCTTTATCACGTAGACTAAATGGTTGTGACTTCGAGAATTTTTCCTGCGTAAATTACTCATCACGTGAGTCACATTGACGACGCACATGCGCACTGACGTCATCTTTAGTACCTCAACTGATTTTCGGCGGCGCTGGCTGACACTCCAATTGGCTTCAGCCTCAGCGTGCAAGGGGCATAGGGATAGTCTATCCAGTTATATAGAGATCAGTGGTTGAGCGTCTTCTAGATGTTCTGACCGTTGACCCGAGGGGTCTCGAATTTACCCGAGGATTTTCGATGATCTATTCAATTTTATTCTCTCAAAATTCCCTTAAATTTATCTACGTTTCAAACAAGGTCTTTACAGAAATTCTCATATCCCATCTGAATTCTGAGATATGCTCAAAAAAGCCAAATAGAGGCTAAACTTGAATCATTCCACCACTTGACTACGTAATTCTTCAATTATTTCAAACACGAGTGATTCTAGATGAAAATTTCAAGAGACCTTTTTTGTAGTAAATCAAATTTCCCACAAAGAATGTCTTTTGACATTTTTCTCTAAAACACCTCATTACGGAGATAACATCACACTAACAAAAATATTGAAAAAAATTATCATCACGTACCTTTAATCTCGGATTTTTCTCACATAATCAATCACTTAATAAATATTATGAGTATCATCACAGCACAGTATTCCAACAAAAAAATTAATTGATCATAATCACAACTCATTAACAGATTTCCCAAATAAATTGATTGAAAATAATTTTTAATGTTGCATCTCGTAATGTAGAAATTAGTATATCAATTTTTACTAGACAATGAGTAACAGTAGAATTATAAATTAAAAAAAAAACGCACAATGAATATTAAAAAATTCGTAGCACTTTATTAATCAACTTTTACAATAAAATACGAGAGTTCATCCATGGCATTTATTTTTACTTATGAGATTATACATCAAGATTATCATTGCTTGTAATAAATGGATTACGACTCCAAAAAAAAGTTCATTATTCTCATCTGTAGCATTTGAATTGAAAAAAAAAAACGTTTAAACTGCAGAATTAGTGATTTACAACTGTGATTAAAGAAAAAAAAACATCAACATTCGAAATTTGGTGCTAATGAGCCTATCTCTAGCGAAATGAAATTGAAATCAAGTATATTCGAGCTTATATCAATGTTTGAATGATTTTTCGGTGCAGAGAGGTTCAAGAATTTATTATTCAATATGAATCATTAATTTTTGGGGATAATAATGGCAATGTGCAATTTTTAAATCAACACTCTGAATTTATCAACTTGTGTATTTAAATATTTTGTGTTTCCTCGACAAATGAATGAGAAAATAAAAATAATTAAGATTATTGTTTATTTTTCAATGGATACCCTCCAGTGCACTGTATGTGCGATATTGATAGAGTTCTGGACCACCGTATCCGTACATCAATCTTCCTCGGCCGTTCTCATCGTAATAGGGATAACGATACTTTGGCCTGTTTATTATCCAATTGTTTATCGAAATATTCAAGTTGTGAAGAGTGATTAATCGATTTATCTCGGTAATAAGTGCTATGAGGAGAAAATGTCAAAAGACCTTTTTTGTAGAGAATTAAATTTTGGATAAAAAAGGTCTTCTGACATTTTCTCTTAAAATCACTCGTTATCGAGATAATTTTATTTGAAAAATTAACGCAAGTTTTTACCTCTCGAAATACTGGAAATTGGGAGCTTTTGGTTCAGCAATTGTTGCCATAATTTGTGGTAAAATAGCCATCGTCATTATGAATATAAACATCATGTTTAACTACAAAATAATAGACAATTAATTATTTTATAAATTAATTAATAAGAAATTGAATATTTTTTCTCTGGAAAAATGAATTACTCACAAAAAATATGTTTTTCATATTATTTATTGAATACTGTTGAGTTTTTTAGAGCTTACGACCTTTATTTGAAGAATCCTCACGAATAAAATGATGATTATTAACACGTACGAAGGTGAAAGAGGCAGTGGTATAAGATAGAGAGTCAGTTGGTGAATGCGGCTTGTCGTAAGCGCAAGTGAAAGCGGACCTCCTTCCATCGGGACAGGATGTGGAAACACCTCTCGATTGGATTGTCAAGTTCAAAGTACAAAATAATATCAACAATATTTACAACTCAACAGAAAACAAACTTTAATTTTTCACATCTTATTGAATATTAAAATATCTCGATAACGAGTGATTTTACACGAAAAAGTCAAAAGACACTTTTTATCAGAAATTTAATTCCCCACAAAAAAGGTCTCCTGGCATTTTCCCCTAAAACCACTAGTTTCCTAAATAAATCAAAAAATTGGACAGGAACATCAATCAATGAGTTGAAAATTCCCGCCGAATCGACACTATCCAAATGGCCGCCACCTCCCACGCAAGTGCAGTACGAACTGTATGACCCGGTGGGGCTGTTGTTAGATACAAGAACAAGAGTAAAACACAGCTGGTCTGCGGATAACGACCATTGATTGCTTTCCCATGTGTTTATCGTGGAAAGATAGTCCACCGATGGAATATATCCAAAAATAACTCATAAAAAATGTTTTAAACAAATACAATTAACCCTCTCTTGTCTCCCAATGTGTTCATAAACAGTGTTTAATCATAAAAATTGTACTTACTCCAATTTATCACATGATTCTCTGATATCTTTGGACACAAAGGAATTTATATCGTCAAGTGCACGCAATTATTCTGGTGAGTAAAAACTAATATCTCCAATTCCCTAAAAATTATCAAAAATAAAAAAAAAAATCATTTTTTCTATTTTCTAAAAATCAAAAAATCGTTAAAATTCCTCATTTTTATCACTCACTAATGTATATCATACTCATCATCATGTCATTTCCCCCAGGGAATTTTCCTAATTTCAAGGACATAAAAATAACTCTACAGAGTCTTAAAAAAAATATAAAAATAGTCTAATCGTTTTTTTATTCCTTATTTTTTTATTCCTTGTTTTGTCCCATTGCTTGGACAGGTCATGATTATCTGAGGTCAATAGTCAAGCCTTGATTGCAATTCTCTACTTCTTTGTTTATCTAAATATGTACAATCAATATCTCAAGTACATTTATAAGTAGTTAAATCCCTGAATTTTCATCTAAAAATCAAACTTTTTGATTTTCCTTTAAAAATGTCAAAAAATTAGATTTATGACTGTTTAAGTAAAGGCCTATTTTGCCCCACCCTATCTACAAGAAATCTTAACGTAATTGTTCATTTTTATGACTCAATAATGCAACTACGTCATGCACGAGGAGTTTTAAATTTTTAATTCTATATCAGAGTTTTTTTTTTGGCTTTATTGTTTTATCAGCTGTGATATCAAATAATCTGATGTATCTGGAGTTTCATATCATCATTCGATTTTAAATTAATAAAAAAATTAATTTTTTTCTTCATTAAAAAATTCTAATTTGAGTCCAAGACGAAAAAAAATTATTTTTTTTTCTTTTTGAGGCAGTTGCAATGAATTATTTATAAAAAATCCTCTAAATCGATCGATTATTACTTTTTTATGCACCGGAATGAATTAACGAAGGTTGAAACTTGTTTTTTTTTTCCTCCATTAACGTTGGATTAGTTTCTGTATCGATCTGTACACAATACCTCGTGGTGAAGCTGTCGAGAGGCCACGGTCACCATCTGTTTAGTTGTCTCAATTTTTTTGATATTCAGTGTGTTTATACGAGGGGAATGTGACTGTTTGAGGCTCAATGACTCAATTAGGTTATCATTTTTATTGGGAAAATTTACAGTTCAATGAGCATGAAATTTCTATTTTTACTGAAATTGTTTTTGAATAAATGGAATAATTTTGTTTCAGTGAATGAAATCGTCATGCCCCAGTAGTTGGGGTCAGTATTCTTCGTAATTAAATGAATAATTCGGTTTATTGGACACCCACACTTGATCTAATTACATCACAGAGGTGATTGCAACATTAAATTACTCGGATATGACAATATTTCTTTATTTTTTCACTTTTTTTCAATTAATTCAGTAGTAAAACGATTTTTACGTTTCTTTAAATCGAGTTATCTCGAAAACCAGTGGTTTTAGGTAAAAATGTTAAGAGATATTTTTTATCGAAAATTTAATTCTCTAAAAAAAATGTCTCCTGACATTTTCTCCTAAAACCACTTGTTTCCGAGATAAATGCATAATTGTATGAGAAAAAGGTAAATTTAACTTCAATTAATTCAATATTTTTCATTTTCTCACTCACATGACGCAATAAATATCTATTTGAGAGATAAACACCTAAATTTATCACTAGAATACACCCAACAATTGCCACATCCACGGAAAACTTTCTTTTCCCCCGAAATTAATAAATGACTTTTTTTTTTATTTTTCAGACTCTCAAAAAAATGACGAAAATCAGTTAAAAAATTGAAAAAAACCCCTGAAATCTACAGTCACACCAGACGACAATTATCTGACAAAGAAAATCTAAAAAATAGTAAATAAAATGGCATCAACAAGTGCTCACAAGAGAACAGGCTCAAATTCAAGTATGTTTACTCATAAACGCACAGAATCCGGTGGATTTGTACCACACAAGCCCCCTCAGATTGGTCACAAACGTGCTGAAAGTATATCATCATCATTCACCCACAAACGTCCAGAGCATGGACACAAACGTAACGGTAGTGGTAGTATTTTTGGCCACAGGAGATCCGAATCAGCGAGTAATTATTATCCTGTACATCGTAGAAATGAGAGCATGTACGCTATGACTGGTCTTTATGCTGATAGTACAGCAAATAATTCACTGGGATTGGATTTTTTACCATCTAACGAGGGAAGACTGACTCACGATACTGTTATCAGATGTCACAGTAGAAATCCAAGCTCTGGTCTCGTTGATCACAGGGATTTTATCATAAAATGTCACAGCAGAAATCCAAGTACTTCCATCGTTGATAAACAGGATAAAGATGTATCACATACAACACCTGTTACTCTTGAATACAAGGATTGTGGTATATTGAATTGTAGACCAGCACTGATACAGAGATTTGCGGGTATCAAAGTATTTGTTTTTCTTTTATCATTTCTTGTGACAGTGCAACAGGCACTCAGCTCAGGTTACATTAATTCTGTGATTACGACTATTGAGAAGAGATTTGAAATACCTTCCAGTCTGTCAGGACTCATTGCCAGCTCCTATGAAATTGGTAATGTCACTACTGTTATTTTTGTGAGCTATTTGGGAAGTCGAAGACATATTCCTGTATGGATTGCCATTGGTGAGTATTTTTTTCAATGAATTTGTGGGATTATCTGGAGAATGGAGGGGTTTAGGGAAAAATATGAAGAGACCTTTTTTGTAGGTAATTTAATTCTCTGCAAAAAAATTCTCTTGATATTTTCTCTTAAAATCACTCGTTTTCGAGATAAATCAATTATTGTAAACATCATTTTTTTCAGGTGCTGCAATAATGGGACTAGGATCGATAATATTCATCATTCCTCATTTTGTAGCTGAACCAAATTTAACAACAACAATAAATAATTCTAGTTCTGATAATATTTGTCGTGGTGTGTCGCTTCGTGAACAGGATATGGGTCTAGGTATTTATTCATTTATTTACTAATTATCTGAATTTTTTAAATTAAAAATAATTCATTAATTTGACCTGATTCACTAGGTCGTTTATCCTCTGGCCTGTCAGCCCCACCACTGGCTCCCCACAACAATTTACGTGGTGATAATTGCATTCAGGGATCACCATCAACAACAGGACCAGTTATGCTTTTTGTACTTGCTCAGTTATTACTCGGTTGTGGTGGTTCTCCCCTCTTTACCCTTGGCACAACGTACATAGATGATCATGTAAGATCAGAGAGTGCTTCATTGTATATTGGATGTATGTACAGTATGGCAGCATTTGGTCCAGTACTTGGATTTCTCCTTGGTGCCTATCTCTTATCATTTCACATGGATTCACTCGGTTCAGCAATCATCAGCATTGGTCCTGGTGATCACAGATGGGTGGGAATGTGGTGGGGTGGTTTTTTAGTATGTGGAGTATTATTAATTCTCGTTGCCATACCATTCTTCAGTTTTCCCAAGACTCTTCAGAGGGAAAAGGAAAAAATTAAGATTATTGAGAAGACAAAAACGACTATTGTTAAAGAAAAAGACACTAGAGAGACGAAAAAAGAATCAAAACCTGATGACAGTGGTTATGGAAAAGATGTGAAAGGTATAAATTTTTTTTATTCATTTAATTAATAACTTTATTGCATTTAATCTCAATAATTCAATTTTTTACAATAGAAATATTGAATTATCTGAGTAACAAGTGGTTTTAGGTGAAAAAGTCAAAAGACCTTTTTTGTAGAAAATGTTTATTCTCCATAAAAAATATCTCTTCACATTTTACCTCGAATTACTCATTTTCGAGATAAATCAAAAATTGTGATTTTATTAATAGATATACCTAGAAGTATGTGGAGACTCGTCTGCAATCCAGTCTACGTAATCACCTGTTTGAGTGCCTGTATGGAGTTGGTGATTGTGTCTGGATTTATTGTATTCTTACCAAAATACCTTGAGACACAGTTTAGTTTAGGAAAGAGTCAGGCCAGTATATTTACTGGTTCAATAGCAATGCCTGGTGCTTGCATTGGAATATTTTTCGGTGGTTGTGTATTAAAACGACTGGAATTGAGACCCAAGGGAGCTGTTCAATTTGTTCTTGTGTCCAATGTCATATGTCTGGCATGTTATATACTCCTCTTCTTTCTGGGATGTGATAACGTCAAAATGGCTGGCACAACAATACCATATTTCAACAACAGCAATAAAGCACCTGAACCATTTAAAGTTAATTTAACTGCCTCGTGCAATTTTGGTTGTGAGTGTCGTATGAATGATGTTGAACCTGTCTGTGGAAACAATGGACTCACGTACTTCAGCCCTTGTCATGCTGGATGTACTGCCTTTAGCTCAAAATCAAATTTCACGAATTGTGCATGTAAGTTCTAATTATAATTAATTAACTCATTAAATCGTAAAATTGTTAAACATTAAAATTTGATCAGTCACATGAATTATCGAATTATCTCGATAATTATCGATTTTAGAGGAAAATGTCAAGAGACCTTTTTTGTTGGAAATTTCATTCTCTACAAAAAAGGTCCCTTAATCATTTTGGCTAAAAACACTCATTACTGAGATAATTTGATATTTATAAAAGTATTTTATTTGATTTGATGAGTTTTATTTCTTGTGCAGGTATTCATGGAAATTTGACAGGTTTATCACCAGGTTTAACTGAATTTGCTGAAGTAACAGCGATACCAGTTGCCACAGCTGGACCATGTACATCACCATGTAACACAATTTTTCCTTTCCTCTTTCTTCTGTTCTTCATGACTTTTGTCGTTGCTGTTATGCAGATGCCATTGCTTATGATTGTCCTTCGGTGAGTGAACTCTAATGAATATCAAATTGTCATTGTTCTGTAATTTTTAGTTTTTTATCGAATAATTACAGATCAGTGTCAGAAGAAGAAAGATCATTTGCACTGGGAATGCAATTCGTCATCTTCAGATTATTTGGATATATTCCTGCTCCAATTCTATTCGGCAATTTAATTGATTCCACATGTTTACTTTGGAAGAGTACATGTGGAGAGAAAGGAGGACGATGTTTACTCTATGACATTGAGCAATTTCGATACAGGTGTGAAAATTTTTCAATTATTGATTTTTATAATTCAAAAATAATGATTATCTCGGAAACTAGTGATTTTAGTATGGGAGGTGGCAATTATTTGGAATAAGGCGAGTGGCTAAAGAAAACTGAGACGAGTCAAATAAACGTAAACAGCACGTCTGCTCTGAATGTTATATTGTGATCGACTGAATACATAAGATATTATTCGGTATGGTGTCAGCGACACAAATACCATGATACCCAAAATCCGTGTATACGTGTATTTGTCACCGTTGGTTCCAACACTTCCCCTCAACGGTGATTCTCATTATCTTCATTCCAGTCCTTCAAACCCATTGTCTCTGACAATACTTTTACTCGTTGTGGTCCAAGCGGTTTTGTCAAAATATCTGCTACATTATTTTCAGTAGGACAATACTGAATTCTTGGTTCAATTGATTCTTCAATTCCTCAATCCTTTCCTCTGATTTACTGATAACGATAAAATCGTCTACGTGTACAGCAAAATAGATCTTTTCCATTTCATTAGTAGATTTATATAAGCATTGATCGGCGTCACACTGTGTATAGCCGTGTTCCTTCAATACCTCATTTAAACGATCATTCCAGGATTTCGCCGCTTGCTTGAGTCCATAAATGCTCTTGTTGAGACGACATCCCCACTCATTCTTCCCCTCGACGAAATAACCTGGAGGTTGCTTCATATAAATCGTTTCCTTCAATTTTCCATTAAGAAAAGCTGTTTTTGCATCAAAATGTTTGACTACATAATTCCCCGTTCCTGCTATTGACAACAAAATCCTAATTATCGTATTTTTTACCACAGGAGCGAAGACTTCGTCATAGTCTTTACCAAATTTTTGTGAAAATCCCTGTGCAACTAGCCTTGCCTTGTACTTCATTGGTTCTCCAGATGGATTTCTCTTTATGGTAAATACCCATCGACATCCAATAGCTTTAGTATTTCGTGGTATTGGTTCCAGATCCCACGTTTCATTTTTATGTAAAGAATTCATTTTCTCATCCATTGCCTCTTTCCATCTAGTTGCATCTGGTCCCTGCATAGCCTGTTTAAATGTGGATGGTTCTCCTTCCTGATTATACTCCTCACCTTCATCAAGCTCACCTTCATCAAATTCACCTCCATCGAGCTCACCTTCTCTTCTCATGATCCTCTCACCTAATGGTGTCTCATCATCACTGGATCCACCTTCTCCATTCAATTCTTGAATATCACCCTCTGACACTTCTGGTTTTTCTATTTTCTGCTGATCCAGTTCGCTTCCACAGTCACTATTTATCAACACAAATTGTGTTTTCTTTTCCTGAACTTTTGGCACATCTTCTTCCAATTCAATGAACTGTGTATCTCGACTGATGATAACTTTTCCTGTAATTTTATTCAGAAGTCTGTATGCTTTCGTCCCCTGAGCATACCCCAGCATAATGCACTCCATTGCTTTACTCTCCAGCTTACTCCTCCTCTGTTTTGGTACATGAGCGTAGGCTTTACATCCGAATACCTTTAGATGTTCTACGTCCGGTTTCTCCCCGTACCATGATTCATACGGAGTCATCTGTTTTGATCTAGTTGGAGCTCTATTTTGCAGATAAGCAGCTGTTACCACTGCCTCCCCCCAATAACAATTAGGTAAATCTGCATCAATCAGCATCGTCCTTGCTGCCTCAATCAAGGTGCGATTTTTGCGCTCAGCCACTCCATTCTGCTCCGGAGTGTATGGAGCCGTCGTCTGATGCGTTATCCCCTCGCCCTTGAAAAAATTATCCAGCTCGTGAGACATAAATTCGCCCCCACGATCTGACCTGAAACTCTTTGGTACTTTATTAAATTGCGTTTTCATATATTCAACAAAATTTTTAATCGTTTGTGCAGCCTCTGATTTCTCTCTCAATAGAAATACAAAAGTAAACCTGCTGTAATCATCTATTAACGTCATCATATATCTCCTACCACGTGGAGTCTCTGTATTCATCGGTCCACACAAGTCCATGTGTATAATATCCATTGGCTCCTCTGTTATTGTTGACGATACTTTTGGAAATGACTTACGTGACAGCTTCCCCTGAATACAGCTCTCGCAGAGCTTCTTAATGCTGCACTCTGTGATCTTTATTCCCTTTGCTCCACCGCTGCTCGCCAACGCCGTGATTGCCACTGGATCCCGATGCCCAAAACGTTTATGCCAAATGTGTACACAATTGTCCGAATGTCCGACGCGGGCACTGTAAGCACTATCTGTCTGTCTCAATTCATACATTTGCCCTCTCAAGTCTCCTATTACACATTCTCTATCACCTTTATATACTGTCAACTGTCCTTTATTAACTGTCACTCGAAATCCCTGTTGATCCAGAATTCTCACCGAAATTAAACCACTATCAAAAGATGGAACATACAAAACATTTTTCAATTCAATTATTTTCTTTTCACCATTACTAATCTGGCATTCAATAATACCTGAACCGATGCCCAACACCTCACACACACGCTGATTTGCTACACGCACCGTTGAACGATAATTTGTATTCATTTTTGTGAAGAAATTCACATCGCTCGTCATGTGTTTGGTGGCACCAGAATCGAAATACCAGGTAGATGTTTTTGTTTTGTTTGTTACCATGAAGGCATAGTCTATCCTACTCGCCTCATCGCTGTCGAGTTGACCTTTATGACTGGCTTGAGCTGTGGATGCCTGTGATTTTTCTCCTTTGTTATTCTGCTTTTGTTTCCACATCAAATATTTTTTACACTTTAATTTCCTGTGGCCCTTCTTGTGACAAAAATAACAACTCATATTTCCCTGTTGAGTATTATTTGATTTTAATGCTATCTCCGAAAATTCTGTACTTGATGAATCTTTTCTTCTGTCGCATTCTTCTAGAATTTTATCTTCTACCAACTTTTTTGTAAGATCCCCCTCTGGCCTGGCCTCCAAAGCCATCACAAGGGTACTGTAAGACTTAGGAAGACTAGCGAGCATTATCGAAACGATATCATCTTCATCAAACCTCTTCCCTAGTGCAATAGCTTGATTAATTAAATTGAATAAGGTTGACAAATGCTCCTTAGCGTCTCCATTTTCTGTGAGTCTTAAATTGTAGATCTTCTTTAACAAAGTAATTTTGTTCGACAATGTGGGTTTCTCATTATTCACCTTCAATGTGTTCCACATGTCCTTGGCCTTGGTCATACCTGAAGTTTCATGCCTTTGACTTTCTTCAATCAATAATTTTATAGTTCCACATGCCTTTTGATTCCTTTTTTCCCATTCCGTCAACTGTACGGCATCCGTGGGCGCAATTCCTGGATCCACTGTATCCCACGTATTTTCCCTCATTAATAGTGCCTCGACTTGGAATTTCCATACGGCATAATTACTGTGATTCAATTTTTCGATTCCGAAAGTGAACACTGCGCTGGGTGCAGCCATTCTGATGTTCAAATTCTAAACGACTCTTATTACACTTTATTTTTTCACTTTACCCTTTCAACAATTCAAAAAATTTATTGAAAGAACTTTAGCCCCTCCAAAAAAAAAAATAACTTATCCAAATTAAACCACCAGAAAAAAAAAAATTTCTATAATTTGAATTGTCGGGACTGGGCCCAGAACCTATGGGAGGTGGCAATTATTTGGAATAAGGCGAGTGGCTAAAGAAAACTGAGACGAGTCAAATAAACGTAAACAGCACGTCTGCTCTGAATGTTATATTGTGATCGACTGAATACATAAGATATTATTCGGTATGGTGTCAGCGACACAAATACCATGATACCCAAAATCCGTGTATACGTGTATTTGTCACCGTTGGTTCCAACATTTAGGAGAAAATGTTAAAATACCTTTTTTGTAGAGAATTAAATTCCCAATGAAAAATATCTCTTGACATTTTTCCCTAAAATCACTCATTACCGAGATAATTGAATCAACAGTAAAATTATAAATTTTTTTCTTCATTCAATATTAATAAATCATCAACAGATATGTTGGACTTTGTGTTGGCATTAAGATCCTTGCACTTGCACTTTTCCTCCTCGACTGGTGGCTCATCAGGAGGAGAAGACAAATGGAGGATATGCCACCTGCAATGACAGTTAATAAAGTTGTGGGCTCGATCATAAGTCTCGATAAACTCTTCGAGGAAAAGCCCAATAATCAAAATAGCCCTGAAAATGATGCATTGACATTCAACTCGACGAGTCACACACAATCGTCAATTTCATCACCCACAGAACCCACCAAATCGATGAATCTGGAAGAGTCTGAATCAACACAATTAACACAGGGTTCAACAGACTCAACATCTCATCCAAAATTACTATCAGATTTCTCAGATACTAAAGATCATGACGCTTAATGATAAATCATCATAGGTAAAAATACATTAGGATTCCAAATAAATTAGAATTTATCAACGTTACAACAAAAAAAAATGTCATAACAGACGAATTCAGTATTAAAATTTTGTTAATTGCAGATATCTCGAAAATGAGTAGCTCTGTGAAAAATTGTCATAGGACCTTTTTTGTAGAGAATTAAATTTCCAACAAAAAAGGTCTTCTGACATTTTCTTCTAAAATCGATAATTATCAAGATATCGATTGAAATGTTAAAAATCAATCACTGAATTCTCTGTCGTTACAGCATTTACAAGTTATCACTACATTTATTAATGAATAATTGCAGCAATTAACACGTATCATCGAAGAAAATATAATGTACAGTTGTTGACTCTAAATATCGTAAAGTATACGATTATTAATTGGGTTCGGGCTCCATTTATTAACTTCCCGGGTTAGGGAAGTTATTGTAATCACCCCGAAAAACGAAAATCGAATTTTCATCATATCTCCACGTTTCAAGGTCACCACACACTCCCCGATAATTTTCAAGATGATGTATGTGTGTGCGTGTGTGTGTGTGTGTGTGTGTGTGTGTGTGTGTGTGTGTGTGTGTGTGTGTGTGTGTGTGTGTGTGTGTGTGTGTGTGTGTGTGTGTGTGTGTGTGTGTGTGTGTGTGTGTGTGTGTGTGTGTGTGTGTGTGTGTGTGAAGGTGTCTGTCCGTGGCCGAAATTTTGTCGAACAATATCTCGCGAACGGATGATGCGATCAAGGTCATCAATGACGCAATCGAAGCGTCTTCATCTAACTTAGAGCTGAAAGGATTTTGGAAAAAAATTGTTCCAGTCGTTCTCCAGTTTTTCCAGTAAAACATAAAATGAAAAAAAAAATTGTTTTTTTTTGTTTATTTTTCTTCTAAACAATAATGAGGAAGAAACCGGGAAGTTATTGTTGCGACCCGCTAAATGGGTCACACCAATGTTGCAACGCACTCACCTATGGGAGCGAGCTTGCGAGCGACCAACAACGCACCACTAGTTATATTTTCAATTCTTCCTTGAATGAAAATAATGAGATAATGCAATTTTATATTAATGAAATTTTTTAATTGAATATCTGTTGAATGGAAATATGTATAAAGTTAATTAATTTCCACTTTTGGATAATCGGATGTACAAATTTAAATTTTATAATCACTTAAATCATCGAAATGTTTCAATTTCTTTGTATTATTCGGTCATACCTAGCGACATGAATATGGGGCAGAATGAGATAATTTTTTTTTTTAGAATTACAATCCTATTTTTTTTTTAATTAAATGTAATCAATTTATAGATTTATTCCTGAGTTGAGAATATTTTTTAAAAAAGTCAATAGAGTCCATTTTGCCCCATTCCACGATTCGGGGTATAAAACAAAAATAAATGATGTAATATTAATTATATAATAGAGTGATAGCAATAATAGTGAGAAGATTAATTGTAAAATATTATAAGAAGAATTAATTAACAAAGTGGTAAATCGTAACAATTAGATTTCGAAATTCTGCAGATATCTCGATAATTATCGATTTTAGGAGAAAATGTCAGGAGACTTTTTTTGTAGAGAATTAAATTTCCGATAAAAAAGGTCTCTTGACATTTTCTCCTAAAATTAATAATTATCGAGATGAATCAATTTTTCTGTTACCCTTTACCACTCAACTTCTGAATTGATAATCAGAGAAGAAGAGAGATGATATTAGGTTTAATTGTGCCTGAAAATTTTTTCTCAATTCTCTTGAAAAAATATAAATCTTCATCAATTTACACTCAGGAACAGAATGAGAAATTTTACCGTAATGAGATTGAAAAAAGCTTGAAATTGAAAATTAATTATCCGAAATTACTTAACTCACATTAATTAAAATAGTTTAATGCCTGAGCACTGTCAATTGTTCACAGAGTCGATTAATAGATAAATAATGCGCTGTGAATTTAAAAAAAATGAGAGAATCAAATTTTAATTATTAACAATAATTTTAAAATCATGAGATAATTTTTTAAAATCATTTTTAACAATTATAAATTTTTTTTAAATCGAAAAACGAGATTTTACAACCGAAATTTTAATTTTAATAATCCGAAAAAAAATTAATTAATGAATTGCTTGTAGATAGGGACCATAAAAATAAGTTTTAAAAATTGTGTATACAGATTGATAAATCAGTATATGTATTAAATTGTTGATAAATAGCTTGAATTCATCTTTTTTAAAAAAATGAAGAATTCAACAATTAACGAAATTTGAACAATTAAATTAAAAATTCGCAATTTGTTAATAGTTATGAGTAAAATATCTTAAAAAAATAATTTCGAGAAATATTAAATTCCATGAAATGTAATTACTAACGAAAAAAAAAAAAAATTTGCCTTAAAACGAGAAAAATAAAATTTGTAACGTCAAAATTAAATAATAAAGTCAATGATAAATTGTTAATCAGCAGGGTTTATGTTCCATATCAGATCTGAAAATATGAAATTTAATTTTTTTAATTGTATACAAGGAGGACTCATTTAAGAATAAAATAGAAAGGATAAAATTAATTAAAGGTTTAAATTAGAACCTTTATTATAACTACAGCATCAACAGCACTTATGACAAGTCCTTATCACCAATAATCTATGATTACACATTCTGGCATCCCTTCCATTTATGAAAGTATCAAAAATATCCTTTCTAACTGATCCACTCGACCCACCCATGTGCCCCCTTCCAATGAACAACAAAAATTAAAAACAATACGTATCAATTAATAATCCCTCGTCACTTGTAAAATTGATAAAATTAATTACTGACTTATTTTTAATAGAGTAGAAGTTTTCATTCATCTTTCATCATTCTCAAAATCATAATAACAGTGATCACGTTTATAATTTCATTATTTTTTCATACTTGATTCATTTTATTTCATCTTATTATTAATCACTATTTACGACTTGAAGATGTAAAACTAATTAAATTTTATAAATATAGTACAATCGATAGTAAGCGACAGAGCAGTAGTAGGTACATATAGATAATAGCATTGTTTTTTTTTATCATCGCTGAATCGTATGGCGATTGAGTAAGTCCCTTTTCTTTCTTTATTTATAATATATTCAAATTTAGGCGGAGAAGTGATTTTTTTTGTTTGAAATATCGAATTATCTCGATAAGGATTGATCCTAGAGGAAAATGTCAAGAGACCTTTTTTTTGTAGGTGAGAAAATTTTCTATAAGAAAGGTCTCTTGATATTTTACTCTAACACTCCTCATTATCCCTTAAAAATCGATTTTTCTGTTACTCTTTACCACATCGCAACTAAAGGATTGAATAATTGTTTAAATGAATGAGAAAAAAATGTTAAAAAATTGAAATACCATCGCCACATGTACACGAAAATTACCATCGCAGACTAGCGGCCACCTTGACTAGTTTATTTATTCAATTATTCCTCTTTCTCTCTTTTATATAATAAATTTTTTCTTGAGAAAAAAAAATGTCTTTGAATGTTCCGCGATGACATTATTTCCATAATTTTTGTTTAAAGTAAAAAAAAAAAAGGCAGGAGACACAAAATCGAGATCGCCTCTCTCTAATTCAAATCACGTAATCTCATTTCATTTATAAATGTGTATTTATAATTATATTAATTTGAATATTAATAATTCATAAATACATATGTATAGATGATTATATAGATAGATACATATACACTTTTACTTTGATGTATATTTATATATGTATACAAATTTAACTCATCTTTTATAATCCTCTTCCCTGAATAACTTTCATTTTTTTATTTTTATTTTTTCTTAAAAAACTCTCTCAAACTCAACAATTACAAAATCAATCGCCCGGATGCTCGGGACAGCTACGATTTACTTGAAACCATTTATCAATGCAACTGTAAATTAGAAAGAATAACAAATATTGATTAATTGGATGAATTATTTTTACACTTTAGTTTTTCGAGAATATCTCAGAATCTAGAGGGAATAGGAAAATTTTTGTTGAGACCTTTTTTGTAGAGCAGAATGAGATCTACAAAAAAGGTCTCTACGATAATTTCGATATCTCCAGTAGATTTTGAAATATTTATTAAAAACAGTTTTCAATAGAGTTGTAGAATATAAAAAAATTCATTTTTATTGAATATCTAGTAATCTAAGTGGAATAGGGAAATTTTTGTAGAGACCTTTTTTGTAGAGAATTTAATGAGCTACAAAAAAGATTTTCATGAAAAATTTTGTATCTCCTTTAGATTAAGAGATATCAATAAAAAACTAAATATCCCAATTTCTTACTTTTTGTGATATATGCATAAACATGGCAAACGGGCTATCACATCACCAGACTGCAGCTCCTCTAAGCATATGACACATTCTCCTTTTTCATCTGCTAATACATCCTCTGAAAAATGAATGATAGTCCTCAGATAAATCCTTATAAACACAATAATTAATTAAAATATGACAAACCGTTGTAGCTAAGGCGTGGTTTCGTCAAACACATAACTAAGTGACACTCAATATCATCCGGCAATATAAATTTGGAGCACACAGGACATTTGAGACCTTAAACACATAAAAACATAATAAACATTTGTGTTAATTTCATCACAATTAAATAACGTATTTAAAAATACCGTAAATAACACGTCGAACATGATGCGTAGGTACAACATCAGTCTGTGACTCGTTCAAGCATGAACTCACAATCACTCCCATTTCCCCATATTGTGTCTATGGTCAGTTCTATCTTAACCTAGGCCATTTCATCCCAATTTTTTCACTCCAAAAGTGGATCAATCATAAATACCAAATTATGTCCGAACCGAGTGAATTTATCAAAAAATATCAAGAGACCTTTTTCGTAGAAAATTTCATGAGTTAAAAAAAATGTCTTTTGACATTTTTCCCTAAAACCTCTCATTATCGAGATGATTTAATATTCAACAGGACATGCAAAATTACATAAATTTTTTAAAATAAAAAATTCACTTTTATTTTTGCATTTATCTCAGGAATGAGTGGCTCTATAAAAAATTGTCAAGAGACCTTTTTTGCAGAGAATTAAATTTTCAATAAAAAAAGTCTCTTGATATTTTTTGATAAATTCACTCCTTGCTGAGATAATCGAGTGGTCTAATCGAGTGGTCCTTTAACACTTGTCCCACTTTCATTTAGAATTATCAATTAAATAGTTTATGACTATTATAACACTCCTGAAGTAATTAATTGGATTTAATTTGATTTTTAATGATGATTTTTTAATTCTAGATGACTGAATTTCACTGAATTCCCCTCAAAACTCTACATTTAACAACTAAAGGGCATCGATTGTACATGAGTGGTTACCAGGCCAACGAGCGAGCCCAACACGCGACAAATGCCCTCAAACAGTCAATCTAACCCACCCCCAACTCCCTATTTCTTTACACACGAATAAAGTAGATAGTATCTAGAAAATTTAATCTCTCCCTTATTCACAATATAACACGAATGTCTATAGAAACTACTCTATTATTAATGTCCATCAATTTTTCCGTCACTTGGTAGTGAAGGCGTCAATGACAGTCGTTGAAATTGGCATTTGGACATTTGAATTGTTCCTCCAATATTGTACATAACCTCTGAATTGTATTGGGTTTTTGCAGGGTTATGCTGGGTCCATGTATCTAACTTGATCACATTTTCTAGATTTTACTGCGTTTATTTTCAATATTTTTGGAGTAGATTATTTTTAAAATGATTATATTTATTTTTAATGATTAATTAATTGATTAATTCATTTATTCATTGAGATGAAAAAAGTTGATAATTTTGTTAATGGAAATATCTCAATAACAATGGATTTGAGATGGAAATGTTAAGAGAACTTTTTTTATAGGGAATTTGATTCTCTACAAAAAAGGTCTCTTGACATTTTCCCGAAAAAACCAATATTTCCCACGATAATTGGATAATCAATTGACCATAAAAAATGTCTGTAATTAATCTCAATATCTCCTCTCCCTTGATAACCGGTTTAATTCGAGAACAAGTGACTTTACAGAAAAATGTCAAGAGACACTTTTTCTCGGAATTTTAATTCTCTACAAAAAGTGTTTTTTGACATTTTTCCCTAAAACCTTGCCTTCTCGAGTAAATCCAAAAAAAACAAAAATCAAGACTCACCATTTAAAGACCATATATGTGAGGGTAGACTGTGAGCAGCATAAACCCTTCCGCTGTCCTCATCCCCATCATCTGAATCCAAATTACCAAGACCAAGTGCCTGACCAACATTAACACCAACTGAATTGGCTAGATTAACCTGTTCACCAGACGACAAATCTGGTACTGAGCTCAATGATCTTGCCCTCTGTCTATTATCACCAGGTACACGTGACGTTTGTGTTTGATTATTCTGTTGATGCTGCTGTATCATACCAACACCACCAGGCAATGATCTCAATATCGAAAAACCCTGCATTGTTGTATCATTACTACCATTTGATGATTGACCATTGCCACCAGCAGCTTGTGCCACTGTACTTGTTTTAGCTCCCATCACCAATTTTATTATTATTCTTTTTTTTTTCACTTGTATCAAACAATTATCACCAAATATCTACATCTAAAAATTTTTTAAACCTCCAAAAACATTTTTTCTAGACTAAAAACAAATTTTTTAACCAATAAAAAAAATTAATTTATTCACTAAAAATTTATATCAATCACTAGGCTCTACTTTTCTTTTTTATCTCCTCGTCTTTGTGTTACAGAATACATTAGTACTCCACAAAAATCTTTGGGTATATGTACTATATACATGTAACTCTACCCCCACCACACCGGTACAATTAACCCACACAAATGAATTGTTTTTTTTTTTTTAAATAACAAGTGTATTTATGTCACAGTAAATTGACTCGTGTTTATGGTATTTTTAATGTTTCAATCACGTGTTTATTTAGTTTACCACAATTGGATATTTTGTTTAGGCCGAAATCGCGTTACTAGTGGACACGATAAGCAAGTCATTTCGGTGGATAATGTTATCCACAACCAACCACAATCAGACAATATCGCGCATTTCATCCGACATATTGGTACGGTTTTCGTCATCTCATTGGTTGATTTTTAGCGGATATTTTGAATGTGAGTCGCAAATTTTTAAAAATACAAAACATTATTCTTTTTAATTATCTAATTAAGAAGTTTATTTCCAATAATTAGAATTGATTAATGGTCTAATAATCTGTTTAATCAATTTTAATTAGAAATAATAGTGAATTCATCAGTAAAATGCAAAACGTCGATTTTTAACAATTTGAAATATCGATATATTTCGATAATCAATGATTTAACGAGAAAATGCCAAAAGACACTTTTTGTTGGAAATTCAATTCTCCACAAAAAAGGTCTTTTGTGATTTTTTTCTAGAGCCCCTCCTTCTCAAGATAAATCCAAAATAACAAAAAAAAATCTCAAGGATAAAATAATAATCAAAACTCCATGATATAAAATTTTAATATACTCATTAATACTCGATACAAACATATTATATACACAAATAACCCCCCCCCCCCCCCCATTATAAAAATACCCCAAGATGTTTAAATACAAAATCCCTAAATTATCATTTCTCCCCACAAAATTCATTAACATCTGCCTTAGGATCTGGACTAAACGAGCTCCACTCACTTTGTTGACAGATCTCCTCCCCCCTCAAACCCTTAAATCCCCTAGACCTACCAAAAACACAAATTCTCTCAATTTCATAAAAATCATAAACAAGTTCATCAATCCATGCCTCCAAATCCCCTCCAATCCTCTCCTCAGTTCCATTCCCAAAACTCTCAAAATTAATATTAAAATCCTTCACCAGAGACCTCAATTTTCTATCAGAATCCGTAATTTCCCGATGTTTTCCTCCATTATGAATTTCCCTAACTCTCTTCAAACTGATCCTCCTGTTCCTCCAGTGACTCAAAGGACTCACCAAGAACCTCAGATGCCCTACAACAACAGTATCAGCAGTAAGAATGACCCTCCAAGTCCCAATGGTCAGAGGCTCCTCCAACTGAGGCTTCAGAGACCCAATTAAACTCATCTCTTCCACCTGGAGATGTCCCTCATCCACCAGGTTCCCTCCTGGATCAATCCAGAGGACAGTCAGGTTCCTGGGAGTCACCAGAGACCCATCAAACTCATATCCCAGTATAGGAATCGACAGTGGTCCAATAGCACCCAAAAAATTCCTAAACATCTGCTCCTTCTGATCATAATCAGTATTAACTTCTAAATGTTTAATCCTTCCAGACCATTTTCCATTTTTTTTAAATGACTCTCTCTTGGTGACTAGAGCCTCAAGTCGTTCTGGAAAATCATTCTGAAATGTTGAAGACTCGAAACTCTTGATATCAGCTTCTCCATTTATCAAAAATCCTCTCAATTTATTTTCCTCGAAGTAAACACTGGTTTCTAGTAGTTTAATGTGATCTTTTAATCCATATTTCGAGTAAATCAGTCTCATTAATGAGTTTGATACCGTATAAAGAGTATCATCGTATTGAGGACTCATGTCAGAATGATGATAGAGACTTTGCCAGTATTTATTGTACCCTCTGATGGATGAATAATTGTGCCTATCTGGGTATAACCATTCTTCAATTTTATTAAGAATTTTGTGGTCAATAACTGGTTCAAATTTACGGGCAAAGAATAGATTTTTGTCAGCTGTATTTTTTATCTTGTTGAGATCCTCGAGTTTAAAATCATTCGGACTGCAGCCACACCAGTCAACAACGGCTTTGTATTGGCATTTACAGCCTAATTTACGTTTCCAGTTGGTTACGTGGAGATTATTGTCGATGTAAGTGTCACAGAATATTGAATTTCTCAGGGATGTGTGGAAGAATGACTCAGCTGGAAGGAGAGTGTACTTGAAGACCTGGAGGAGACCTTTTATTAGGGGATCTGGGGGTTCTTTCGTAACGTAGTGGACGAAGTTACGGCTGAGGGCCATCCAGTCACTGCCTCCGTCAATTTGTATGCCTACAGAAGGAAAAAACAGTTTTATTAATTAATTTTTCTCATTTAGAAAAATAAATTTTTTAAAAATTAAGAATTTTTTTAATTATTGTGGGTTTTTTTTATGGATAAAATTAAAATTTTTGATGAGGAAAATATTAAAAATGTTTGGATACCTTGAGGAAGATGACGATCACCCAGACGCCACATTCTTGCTTCACACTCGACGAAAGTTTTATCAAGTCCTTGTTTTGTGATGAATCTCTGGGTCTCTCGACCGTGGGATTTTACGAAGTTTAGGGTTCTGTGGAGGGTGAGAAATTCGACTAGTTGAGTGGTGGTTTTTATGGGGAAATCGGACTCTGAGAGGTTCACCAGGAAATCCCAGTCTTGGAAGTGGTGGAGGATCTGGCGGGCTGAGGTCAGGAGGGTGGTGAGGAGGCTTGCACCACCCCAGATGCTGGCGTGTCGCAGACCTGGGCCTCGGGCCACTTTTATGTTGCCGAGGGGACAGAGGGATTCGAGGGATAACATCTCTCGATACATGTAGTCTTGTCTCTGTGAAATATTAATTTTTATTTTGTTATTTTGGTTTTAGAGGGAGAACAAGTGGATTCAGAGGGAAATGTCAAGAGATCTTCTTTGTTGAAAATTAAATTTATAAAAAAAAAATGTCTCTTGATATTTTTCTCCAGAATCACTCATTCTCGAGATAATTTGATATTTAATAAGTCCAACTTTATCAATAAATGAAATTAAATTTTTGCACTCACCGCATCAACATGAATATAATAAAAATGAGAAGGATCATAGAGAATATTAATCAGTCTTTTAACTTGTCTACTAGCACGTCCATTCACTGTCAACAGGAATGTAATTTTTATCGGTTTTTCATTTCCAATTTTTGTGCTACTGTTTCTTGCTTCTTGAGCTTTAAATCCTAGGAAAAACAATTTTAATAATTCATACCATCAATCATAAACTCTCATTAGAGCTTTCATCAAATTATTCATGCAGATATTTACGTTTTATTCCAGTTTTGAAGACATTTATCGTTAAATAACCACCACAGGATTGTTTGAGGTCACCAGGACATTTCATATTACAACTAGAGTCTGGTAATCTTTTTGTCTGTGGAGGCTCTTCAATTCCACAGAAACATTCTACTCTGTAATGAAATAATAATTTCAACGTAATAATCAATATTATAATCATAAATATTGATTTATTTCTAAAACAAAATCATCAATTTTCAAATTGAAATCACTTTTTTTGAGATATCTCACAATCTAAGCGAGATAACGAAATTTTGTAACTCTCGATTTTCTCTACAAAAAAGTTCCTTATGAAAATTTTGATATCTCTATTAGATTCCAAGATATTAATAAAAAACTAATGACAAAATAAATTACGCACGAGTATTCAGTTCCAGCGTATGGATATCCAGATTGGAGACACAAAAATGCACATTGTTCAGGGGAATTGATGCCCTTTAATATCGAATAATATCCAGAGAGAATTCTTTGTGTTTTATCATCCTTGAAACATCCCAAATTAATAGGTTTTTCACTGAAACCTCTTGAGTGTGGACAAGACGAGTGCAGTCGTTGTGGATACAGCAGTCCCATTCGACTCATACAAGTGATATTGACAATAGTCTCTTTGCATAATTGAGTGTGTGCTCTACTGACAGCACTGACAGCCTCTCGTCCAGTGACATCACAAATTGGTGTGAAATTGAGGGATTCACGATCCAATTTAACAATTGTACGATTTGAATTATTCTGGGATAATTTGAACGTGTTAGATGACTTGTCTGGGGGTAATTTGAGCTGGCGTGAGCCCTTTGGTAGTCCTTCATTCTTGTCTGATTTTCCTGGACCAATCTTGATAAAATGTGTACATGATTCAGTTATTAAATATTCAATTATCTCGATGATAAGCGATTTTAAAGAAAAATGTCAAAAAACATTTTTTGTTGGAAATTTAATTCTCTACAAAAAATGTCTCTTGACATTTTCTTCTTAAATCACTCGTTTTCGAGATTTACCTGAATCAAACTACTTGAATACTATTTTAATTCCACCCATCTATTTAAGAGGTTAACACTCGATATAAATATACCTCTCTAGAAGATCCTGGTGATAATTTTCCCCTCTGATCCTCTAATCTCAAGAATGAGTATGCTAAATACACCTGTACACACAATATTGTACCAACAAATATGATAAATATTCGATATTTTCGGAGATAAGTAGAGGACCGGCCTTCGAGTTGACTCTTTGTTGCCGCCATCTTTCTCCCCCCACTACATCCGATGCAGGGGCTCAAAATGTTTTTTTTTATTTCGCCAAGTTTACGGTTCAGACAGGTTATGTTCATCTTCATCAAATCCAAACAATGAATGAATAATCGTGTAAATTACCAAAATTATTCTCTAATACATTCTTTTAACATAAAAAAAAATAATTAAAACTTGAAAAAAAAAATATAAAAAAATGGAAACCATTAAATCCCATAACGAGGATATTTTAGAGTGCTACCTCTACCCAAAATTTTGCTATACAATACCTGAAAGTATCGACGAAATAACTCTCAATTCCGAGATAATCAAATACAACAATATCATAGAAAAATACATCAAGAATTACATGTGGCACTGTGACTCTCTCACCTTTACTCCAAGAACTAAAAATGCCCAGTTGCTTGATCACCTTGTCCAGGACAATAGCAAGCCCAATGAGTCATCAATGCTGCCCCATATTTATGTTAAACTGAGGTACGATGAAGACATTGGAGACGAATGGTTCACAGTATTTTTAATTTTCAAACTAACTGAAACCTTCGATGGTCTGATAGCACGTTTGGAGGACTCAGACGGTGAATTTTTGTTAATTGAAGCTGCTGATTATCTTCCAAAATGGGCAGAGCCTGAAACATGTCACAATCGTGTTTATGTATTGAATAATAATATTCACGTAATTAATGACAAGAATTTAACACTAGAGGACCAGTTAAATTCATTGATAAATAATTCACAAAAATATATTTTATCAAATGACGCACAATTGTCTATTAAAAAACGTATTAACATTTATCCCGATGAGATTGATAGAAGAAAGCACAGAGGACGTGCATTTTTACCTGAAAAAGCAGCATCAATACTTGCCCAGGAGCCTGGATTAATAGCATATGCTATAAGGACAATTGTACACTCTGATCCAGTGGAGAGAAGGGTCTGTCGTGCTATGAGATACTTTCCACCGGAGCAGAGGACAATGGTCAATTTGAATATGACAAAATGTCTTTATGCAATGGCAACACATTGTCGTTACACTGGTGATCCACGAACTGGATGGAATTTTCCACCTACCAATAGTCCAAAATATAATGCACACTTATTGGGTATTAAAATAGCATGTGGATTTGAGATACTTGTTGCACGTGCCACTGATAAAATGAGAAAGAGAGATTGTTCTGGTGATAATGATGATGATGACAAGTGGAGGAATTATTTGAAGATACTGGAGACCAGTGGATATTTCAAGGGGACTGTTGAGGGCAGTGAGGAGAGGAATAGATTGAAATTTATTGCTAAACAGTATTTAATTGACAGAGGTACATCTGGAGTTGGTGGGTACAGGGATGATGATGCTGCTATGAGGATTTTTGATGCTTGGAAATGTGTTAAAACTGAGGATTTTGAGATGCATGCACAGGATGAAGCATCACTGAGTCCTCCTGATGACGACAGTTGGCTGAGTGTCGATCCTCAGCAGTTAGAGTCAATGCTGAATCAGCACTGGGGATTAGCTGATAAGAGACCGAATCAGGAGCCCACAACTATCAAGGAGAAGATCAAGGCTTTTTTGAATCAGAGGAGTGACATCGAGGGAATTGAATTTTCTGGTGAATCACCACGAGATGATGAGAATAAACAGGATTGTGAGGATGGTGGAAGGGTGGAATTTGATGCTGATGTTTATGATAGCACACTTCGTGATATTTTGGATCTGGTGGTGCCTGGGGGTGATGGAGAGTTTGATGGGAGCTCTGAGGAGTCACTTGATGGTGATGATGACGAGAGGGAGGGGGAAATGGATAAGTACATGAGGCTGTTGGATTCACAGCTGGAATTGCAGCTCAAGAAGGATGATAGTAGTTTGTCCAGTCGATTTAAAGACTGCACTGAGTCCAATCTCGTTGAGAGCATGGAGGAGGAGGCTGGAGGGGCTGGACCTGCTGGAAATATTCTTGGTGGACCTGTTAGACGTCTTATGCATCTGCATCTTCAATCACCCACTGCTGTACCTCCTGATCTTCAGAGTTAATATCAATTATCTGGGGTTTGAGAATAATTACTGGATTTTTTAGTGGTAAAACGTAAAAATCAATTTTTTAGGTAATTTAGTATTGATTTATGTCGAATATTATTGATTTTAGAGGAAAATGTCAAGGGAACTTTTTTTGGGAAATTTAATTCTCTACAAAGAAGGTCTTTTGATATTTTTTTCTGAAATCAAGGGTTTGAGGGATAAATTGATATTTTAGGAGATTGGAAAAATTGATTTTTTATGGTTTATTAGTAAATTAATGATTTGAATTAGTATATCTTCATTGTTTCGTCATCAAGCCATACTATGCCTGAATATGATGTTTTACATGCAATCTTTAATGGATTAACTGATGAATTTAGAAGTGAAATGATGAGATTCAAGAAAACTGAACAATTCGATTTTTGTAATTTGTTAAATGTTGAATTATCTCATGAACTATTAATTTTAAGGAAAAGTGTCAAAAGACATTTTTTGTAGAAAATTTTATTCTTTACAAAAAAGGTCACTTGACACTTTCCCCTTAAATCCCTCTTTCTCGAGATAAACCCACAATTGATTCAATTGGTTCAGTTTGATAACCCAGTGATATTTTCACATTCTATTAAAATCCAATTAAGTCGTTAATGAGTGATTTTAGGATAAAAAGTTATAAGACCTTTTTTATAGAGAATTTAATTTCCTACAAAAAAGGTCTTCTGACATTTTCCTCTAAAATGATTGATTACTGAGATAATTCGATGTTTAACAAAATAAATTCTAAACATCAGAAAATTTAAACTAGCCAAAACTGCCTACTCCTAAAAATACTCAATTAATTTAATAATTAAGTCCATCTACTCTCACATTATAACAAAAAGGACATAAGGAAACTAAAACAACTAAGAAAAACAATTTTTTTAATTTTATATGCACATTAACTATATTTAATATTATTTCATTTTTGCATTCGACAGAAAATTAATTAAAAAATTCTCATTCCTAAAATTTGATTCCATGTAATAAATTTGATTATAGAATGAAAATGATTTGCTTTGTGAAAAAAAATTTTTGACAATGATTTAAAATGTATTCAACTCAAAAAAAAAAAATAATAAAAAAATACTATAACAATTATTGGTTATTTGAATGCACGTTTGAACCATTTTGGTGCATAACTTGAAATGCCATTTGCATTATCACTATTTCCACTGCTTCCAGGGCTTGGATCACTCATATCTCCAACAAAATTCTTGTCATCAACTTCAGTATTTGATTCTTGACAAGTATGATTATCACTTCGAATTGTTGATATCCTAAAAATTAATTAATTAATTAATTAATTAACGTGAATAAATGATAAATTATGTGAATTTTAATGAATTTATTACCTGGATTTTATAGCCTGAACACTTGCAATTTTTGGATCAACCAATTTGGTCTTCAATTCTGGTTTTAAATGAGATGTACCTGAGTAGTAGATAATTGCTGTGGGTACGAGACCTTCATCAATAAGACGACTTCCTGGTGATAAATGTTTCTTTGGAGGTGTTACATCTGACAAATGAAAAAATATGTCAATAAGTATTTATTAAATATTGATTTATCTCGTAAATACTCACAGAGATCGAAATCCTCATCAGAATTCTTCAAATATTCTTTAACAAAATCCTTAATATGTTGAACAGTCTCGATAGGTCCAAAAATACCCTGGAGAACCATTTGTCCAGGCAACTGTATCCTAATAATCGTCTTACGATATTCATGAAGTTTATTTAATGTTGATTGGGTGCGTTCGAGTTCACGTTGGGCATTCGTCAGCAATGGATTCTCCTCGAGAGCTTCTCTCTGACGTTTTGCATCACGTAGAAGAGCTTTTGCATCATCCACGGTAAGATCGTAAAAATTGTCTGGAAGATTCTCTCGAGGAATTGCCTGGGCTTCTGCCTGATTGAAGATGAGAGCATTCCTCTCTCCCAACTGGAACGGAAAACATGTTTATCCATTTATCTCGGAATTTAACAATTTTAACAAAAAATGCACTCATTATCAAGAATCAAATCAATTTTTGAAATTATGAGAATAAAATAATGCTTACGTATTCAATAGACTCAGCAATTTCTTCTTCAACAGCCATTGGAGATACATTTCCCTGATTACGCTCTTTAGGCACAGTCTCAGGCTCAATCTGGGGTTTACCCCCATGCCCAAGGACATTACTCCCACCAACAAATCGTTTACCAGCACCTTTAGAACTCTTCTGCCCTGATTTCTCATTCTTCAACATTGCAATTGGATCAAATGCCTTTTTTACTTGATTCTTGACATTTGAGACGACATTACTAGCTGCATTACTCGCTTGTTGAAGTGCAGTATTACTATTACTCCCCCTTCTCTGAGGTTTTTCTTGTTTTCCCTGTTTATTCGGTTTTGATGGCAATTGTCCAACAACATGAGCCTGGGTTAATAATTTATTTAAGTCGCGATGAAGAAGTCTCAACATGGCACGTCCATTACTCAATCCAAGTGACTGGAGAGATGTTGTACTCAAATTTTCAGCTCCATGAATCTAATTATTAAATTATTAAATTGAATTTTTCAAAAAAATTTCACCAGCTTAATTAATATAGAAATATCTCGATAACGAGTGATTTTAGAAGAAAATAACAAGAGACCTTTTTTGTAGAGAATTCAATTTCCTACAAAAAAAGGTCTCTTGACATTACCCCCTAAATGTTGGATATAATGAGTGACAAGGAGTATAACGTATAAGGCACGTCTGCCGAGTATGGTTTATTGGACACAACTGAGGGTATATATAGTGGTAGGGCTAAAGCCATGGGGACTGAGTACGGTATGGGAGTGTGTCTGTGTATACATGTGTGAGGTGATGCATCATTGTGGATCCCAACACTAAATCCACTAATTCTCCAGATAATCAAACATTTCAAAAAATAAAACTAAAAAAAATTTGTTTTTAATCACCTCTTGATGCATATACGTAATAACCGTATTATCCCTCTCCTCACCAGGACACAACATCCTTACAATTTCAATTAACGTCGTCACCGAGGAGAAATCCCCCATAACCCTCTCCCCATTCTCCAGCTGAACCCCAATAGTAACATTCGACGATTCTCTCTCATTCTGTCTCTTAATCATCTCCAATTGTGCATTATTCGGCAGTCCAGTGAATCTTATGATCGAACTCGCCTCTAGGACTTGATTAAAGTGCCTAAAATCCCATAAAAATCCCTTTAAACAATCTCTCACAATTTAATTAAATCCAATTAATGAATTCCTCACTTGAGATCCCAATTTTTGGAGCTAAATCCCTGCTTCTGACAAACTTCCTCCAAAACCTAGAAAAAAAAGGCAAAATCATTCTAGTGCGAAGTACGACATTCACTCCAATAATTCCAGAAATTACTCCAAAAAATTGAAATTAAAATTAAAAAATTGTACATTAATATTCTAAAATAATTACTAATTATAATCCAACCTGCAGTATTGTTGTATTAGGTGTAATTTTGACATTTTGACGTCGACCATTGGGTGCTAAAACGGTGAGACTCTTGTTTGCCGCCATGACGTATCTTCAACTGTGCTCCACACACACATGTGCATCTGTAGTTTATGAAAACAGCTGTTTCTGTACGCTTATGAAAAATAATCCCTACGTGAGTGTTTTAAGATATTTATTTTAACTCTTATGAATTATTATTATTATCAGTATTTATTTATTTCAGATAAAATTCTGGAATTATGGAGAAATTATTGATAAATTTTTTTTTGTCAAAATTGGAAAAAACAAAAGATTGAAAAAAAATGTCGAAAATGTGGGATTTGTGGACTTTTTGTTATACAAAGGAGAATTTTGTTGTTGATTAATTGATGATAAATTGTAGATTATGGGGGATAATTGTGTGGCTGTTGATACAGAGACTGAATTATTGATTGAGGGTGATTTATGGAGTGATTCGAGGAAAAGAAAATGTGAGGATTATTTCAGTGACATGACTGTCACGTGTGATAGACATAATGTCACTGTAGGGAGTAATCAGAAGTATGAGAGGCAGATTAATCAAGTGGAGGATAATTGTAATAGTGGGAATTATACGTATTGTATGAGTGGAAAGACGAAACCAGTTACTGTGCCATTGTGTCTATTGGGTGATGTACAACTGAGGTTTTTGTGTCCTGATGATCTGGAGGAGGTGAGGGCACTTTGTCAGGATTGGTTTCCCATTGGTAATTATCATTATTTTTGTTTATAATCAATTTTTTTTTTAATTTTACACTGATTCAGTGTAATTTTTTTGGGTAGGCGGTTGTTGGGTAGGAATTATCTGGAGGATGGAGAGGTTTAGGGGAAAATGTCGAATGACGTTTTTTGTGGGGAATTTTATGAGCTACAAAAAAGGTCTTATGACATTTTCAGGTACGATTGATAGTTTTGGAGATAGATGAGAAATTGTAAATCGTGAAATGGGAATTTTTTAAATTTTTTATCACGATTAATGTTGGATTAAGTATCTCGAGGATGAGTGGGTTTTAAAGAAAAATGGCAAACGACATTTTTTGTAGAGAATTTCCTCCTGTACAAAGAAGGTCTCTTGCAATTTCCTCTTAAAATCAGTTCTCTTCAAGATAAATCCAAAATACAAAAATTAATCAATCATCACTAATCTTGAATTTTTGATTATAGATTACCCATACTCATGGTACGAGGATATAACAAGTTCCTCACGTTTTTATGCCCTGGCAGCTATATTTGGTGGTGTGATAATAGGTCTCATAGTGGCTGAGATAAAGCCCCATGCAACATTAAACAAAGAGGACCAAGGAATACTCTGTTCAAGTTTAGGAAAAGACTCACTAGTTGGATATATTCTGAGTCTGGGTGTACGTCGTGCCTATCGTCGTAATGGAATAGCATCATTGCTACTTGAACAATTATTAGCACATGTAACAGCACCAGAGAGATCAACAGTTAAAGCTGTTTTTCTTCATGTACTGTCAAGTAATGCACCAGCAATATTATTCTACCAAAGATGTCACTTTCGATTGCACAGTTTTTTACCATATTATTACTCAATTCGTGGAAAATGCAAGGATGGTTTCACTTATGTTCTCTATGTCAATGGTGGACATGCCCCATGGGGTATTTGGGACTGGATGAGACACTTTGCTGGAACTATGGCCAGTCTTGGACCCTGCAGGGTACCCCAGTGGATATGGCAAAGATTATTATGGGCTGCCACTCTACTATCTTATCACAGATGATATTTTTTGGGTCATTTGTTTGATTCAATTCATTTTCATTAATTTATTGACTAATTTATTAACAAATTCGTATAAAACTTTTTTCTTCTTTTCATTAATTGCCATTTAACTCGATAATTAGTCATTTTAGGGGAAAATGTCAGAAGACATTTTTTGTAGAGAATTAAATTTCCGATAAAAAATGTCTTTTGATATTTTTTTCTAAAATGACTCATTAACAAGATATTTCGATATTTAATGAGATGTGAGAAATAATTTTATCACTTCACTGATTAATTCATCCGAAAAATTTCATTCTTGAGAATTTTAATAATTTATTGACTCTTAGTGTTATACAGGATGTGTTCAAGGTCACATTGTTGAGAGATTACCAGTTAATTAATAATTTTTATTCACAATAATTGCGACAATATTCGTTCTACTTACCACGTTATCCGATAAATTTTATTACTTTATTACGATTATAAAAGTATTAATTGTGTTTATGTATATAACTAGTAGATGGATATTGTTTTTAATAAAATAAACAAAATTTAACTGTTCTTTGTCATATTATAATCTTCAAAAATTTGTTTTTTATGAATATCTCGGATTCTAATAAAGATAGGGAATTTTTCATGAGGACATTTTTTGTAGCTCTGTTTTTTTTTCTATAAAAAAGGTCTTTTGACATTTTTCACTAAAATCACGGATTTTCCAGATAAATGAATTTTTCTACTTCATCTTTTTTTGATGTTATTAGGCACGTGTTCATGGTTGTCTACGCCAGGGTTGGGCAAGTAATTTACCTGAGGTAATTTACTTGGTTTCTGACCTGTCAGAAACTAGGTAAATTACTCAAAAAGTTTGTGACAGTTTTTGACCGTCAGGAACTCATGTGGTGCCCTCTTTCGGCACCGAGGAGAACTTGCAGTTTTACCGGGAATCAGTTTCAAAAAAACAGGGTTTTAACCTTATCAGATACTCACACGCGTAATATCCAATGGGAAAATATTCAATTTCGATCGTTTTTATCGATGAAATGAGAGCACAATGGATCAAAACTAACTCGGCGGACGACCCTTGCACAGTTATTATGAGGAAGGGAATTATCAAAGAGTTAAGGCCCCCATACACGAGCGGACGGTCCGCAGACGGTTCGTGGCAAACCTAGAAGTGAAGTATATCTATATATACATGAGGACATATATATATAGATATACTCACTTCTAGGTTTGCTACAAACCGTCTGCGAACCGTCCGCTCGTGTATGGGGGCCTTTAAAGATTTTCCCGACCCCTAGACCTAATTGCACTAAAAATTTTATTGTTCCCATAGCATCGGGGGGTCCCAGAGAATATTCCCTCAAATCTTTGTGAAGATCGGAATAGGCCAAGTATGATCAAAAGAGTGAAATCCATATTTTCATCAATTTGCTGTAGTCAAATTTTCTTCGTTTGGCTTTAATTAGTCATGCTCGACCCCTAGACCTCACTGCACTAAAAATTTTATTGTTCTCATAGCGTCGGGGGGTCCCAAAGAATATTCCCTTAAATCTTTGTGAAGATCGGAATAGGCCTAGTATGATCAAAAGAGTGAAATCCACAATTTGGCTAATTTTCCCGACCCCTAGACCTAATTGCACTAAAAATTTTATTGTTTCTATAGCATTGGGGGGTTTTAGTCGAATCTGTTATTAACGTAACTATGAGATACAACTCGAAATTTGAGTGAGTTGTGAGGTTAGAAAGGTTAATGACAGTTTTCGTCGTTTTCGACAGTTTCTATTATCGGTAAATTACCGGTATTTGACCATGTCACGTCGAAAACTCCCATCTTGCAAATATGCCCAACCCTGGTCTACGCATACCCATAACCTAAAATCATAACACATGATCTTTTCCCCTGGTAGGAGACAAATTTAGATGAATAATGAGTGAATAAAAATGAAGATAACTCGTCAGAAGAAAGTGCAAAAATATTTAAATTTTTATGTCAATAATTACAAATTTCATGAACCCTTTCAAGTGTTGATTGATGGAACATTTTGTTTTGCTGCTCTCGAGGTAATTAAAAACATGACAATGATGTTTAAAGTATTTTTTCATTCAATTGAATTAAATTATTGCAGGAAAAGTTTAAAATTCAGGAACAATTAACTAAATACTTTCAACAAGAAACTAAATTATTGACAACCCCATGTGTGATCCTGGAGACTGAAAAATTGGGAGTTAAAACTCATGGGGCAATGTTAATTGCCAAGACATTTGCTGTACACAAATGTAGTCATGAAAAACATCCAACGACAGGATCAAAGTGCCTGAGATCTATGATAAAAAATAATAATCCATCTAGGTAAGACACTCTTTCAGTTTTTTGTTGAGTTTTCGGTGGATATCTTGTGATCTGAGGGAGATATCGAAATTTTTGTAGATACCTTTTTTCTAGCTCTCATTCTACTCTACAAAAACGGTCTTAATGAAAATTTTGATATCTCCTTTAGAGCCAAAGATATCATCCAAAAACTAATTTTTAAAATGGAATTAAACTTGAAAATCAACTTTGATGCGAGTTTTTCATGAATATCTCTGAATCTGAGAGAGATATTGAAATTTTCATAAAGACCTTGTGACGATTCTCAGCTATTAACTCTAAACTTTAACTGTTATAATAACCATCTATAGATAAAATTGATACCCTTAATAACCCATTAGGCGCCAGACTATTTTAATCAACAGGAAAAATAGACAAAATACTCCCATAAACTGTTATACAGGGTGACCCAGTTAAAACAGCGCACCTGAATAACTTTTGAAAAAAGGGTTGAATGGAAAAATGTTTCATATGAAAGTTGTAGGGTTCCGAGGGGGACATCCGATGTAAGCTGTACTTTGAGCTTGCAAGCTCACGCTTGCGAGCTGCAAGCACAGAGTGCTTTTTTTTAAGTGGCAACCATACTTTCCACCCACCTGAAATTTTTCCTCTCAACGAGATGTTTTCGGACACCTCCTTATTTATGCCGATTTCTTCGATTTTACCTCAAAAATACCATAAAAACAAGTTACAAAGGTGATAGGATGAGTCATCGAGAATATCTTCAGAAGGGTCATTGAGATCTGGTTCGATTATCCTCTCCTTCACGCTGAAATGCAATTATGTCAATTCCGATTCTAAAATCGAGCAATGGATTCATGAAAAATAATTATTTCTGAAATGGAGTGGTCTAACAATTTGAAGAAATCTGGGTCTTCGTTCAGCTTTTGCAACGCCCAATTACAAAAGTAGACACGATTTTGTCTGTCTTGGGCAGATAATGCTTGTGTCAACCTGATGTGAT